>PVKS010001407.1:0-142937 GCA_004027875.1 Aplodontia rufa | reverse complement strand
CAGGGGAGAGAAAATGAACTCATTTTCTCTGAAACAGGAGTTTTAGATGCTGGGATAAACTAGTGGAACACTGTGGGTGAGGTTGGTCCATGTGATCAGACCATCTCTGTTTGCTAATTGAAGCTCTTTGAAGCCAGGTACCTACCTTCCCATAGAGACTGGGAGACAGGGAGAAAGGGGCCCTACCTTTCCTGATGATTGTATTTCCAAAAGGGATGGCTCCTAGGTCCTTGAGAAAGACTTCCTAGGTTATAAAAGTGTCAGGGAGATGAGAAAATATTTACATCTCCAAAGGATGGGGAAAGGATGTACAACTGCGAATATTCTAAAGTCAGTGTTTTAAGAAAGTAGAAGTGGAAGAGCTTATTGTAGTGTGTATATGGGGGGGGGGACCTATCTGCACTTCAGTGAAACTGAAGGGCACTTCATTAAGGACTTCTTGGTCGATTCTCCAAAGTATTATCCCTTTCCCTTCCTTTCTCATGAAGACTGTTGTACATGAAAAGCAGGTTTAAGGTTCTTTGAACCTGCTTCTTGATTCCTCGTGTTCATTTACCAGCAGCATAAACTTCACTTCTTACTTGATGTGCCCCAACCTTGGTTCCTTCATCTGGGCAATGGAGATTATAAGATAAAAATTTACCATGTAGGTTTACTATAGAAATACAGAAATGCAAGAAGGTGTAAAAAATGATAATTGGAAAATAAGAAAGAGAAACTGTCATGTTTGTGTAATGGAATAACATAAAACAACTGAAATTAATGTGCTAGATTGTCTTGTATACACATGATCTGCTTATAAAAATAAGAATGTTCAATGAAAATTTAATCCAAATGGAGATATACAGTATGAAATTTTCAGTGTTAAGTACAAATTCAACCCACACAACATTATTTCCTATTTGTTATGAACACATACATATTAATAAAAGTGTATGAACCTGAATGGAAAAGTTATACATCAAATTCCTGCTGGTGTTGCCTCTGGGAGCAAAAGGGGGAAATGAGTTTGAATGGGGACTATGAGTCTCTACCCTATCTGTAACATTTGATTTCTTGTGAAAAGGTTTTAATCACGTATGACAATATGCTAATTTTTCATTATTAGGATGGATACATCATTTTTCTCATTCTCTTTGAAACTGCAATACTGCATCATCCAAAAAAATAAATAATAAAACAAAAGGAGAGGGAAAAGAGAAAAGCAAAGAGGAAGGGGAAGTCAGAGATGCTTCCTTCTCCCTCAGTATGTCTCTCTTATAGGAGTGAGAGGGAGAAAAATGGAAAATAGGTTTAACAAACAGCCGCACACTACATTACGCCTGAGGCTCTGGTACACAGAGAGGCATTCAAATAGGCTGTCGAGAGCCGCTGATTGTTTTGGCTGCTTCTGCT
The DNA here is from genome assembly GCA_004027875.1 of Aplodontia rufa. Taxonomy (NCBI): domain Eukaryota; kingdom Metazoa; phylum Chordata; class Mammalia; order Rodentia; family Aplodontiidae; genus Aplodontia; species Aplodontia rufa. The sequence continues at coordinate 141,542 of PVKS010001407.1, read as the reverse complement.
CTCGTTTGATTGAAGCAGTACAGGTTTTAAGAGCTTCAAACCCCAGCTCTGATCTGAAAATGAAGTTAGGTGTTTGAGAAACAGCTGCTAGGAACAGCTCGGCTCCCTCTGGAGCCTCTGGTCTGCTTCAAAGCAGCTGCCGGAAGGGAGGGAGGCAAGGGACCAATCTTGGGCGTGTGTGTGTTAATAAAACAAAATGGCTTTCCCTAAATAAAGCATGGCTGGTTTCCCTAGGAGGAAGAATCCAATTCTAATTCTTTCTGTCTCTTTTGAGACTCTGAGCAAAACATGTACTCACAGCACCCTCCATCCTTACCTTTGGGTCCTTTGGATTTCAATAGCCTGGACTGGACTCTTACCCAGTTCATCCTCTTCCAATCTGTGGGAACTGGAGAAAAGTACAATCAACACTTCATGTCCTTGGGTTCCCCTCTGTGAATATGGCCAACTATGGATCAACAGTGTTTGAAAAAAAATTGTGTCTGTATCTGAACATTTAAAGATATTTATCTTATCACCATTTCCTAAACATTGTGACAATTATTTAAATCGAATTTCCATTATATGAGGTATTATAAGTGATCTAGAAATGATCTAAAGTATGTGGGAAGATGGACATAGCTATATGCAAATCCTATGCCACTGTATGTAGGGACTTTAAGATCCTTGGATTCGGGGTCCATGGGGGATCCTGGAACCAAGCCCTCAAGGATATCAAGGAATTATTATGGTTCACCTCTTTGAGACTCAATTTCTTTGTCTGTCTGTTAATTTAGACTCTTGTTGTTATACACACACACACACACACACACACACACACATATATATATATATATGAACATGGTAGAACTCAATATGAGTGAGTACCTTTATCAATCTCACTCATGTACATATTCACTTTGTTACATGTTATATCTCTTGATTGTTTCATTCACTAATAGGATGATTGACTTGTCCTATCCAGGTTTGAAAGGGGAGGTCATTGGGAGTAAGCCCCTGAAAAGGAAAGTGGAACCCTGGTCCATCTTCTCTCTTTGCTTCCTGACTCATGATGAAGGTGGAGAATGGTTTGCTTTGAAATATGCTCCCAACAGTTGCCATCTGGTGCTCTCACCAAAGGTCCAAAGCAATGGGGCTTTAAAGTTTGGGACCAGAACCTCTAGAACTGTGAGCTAAATAAACCTTTCCTCTTTATGATATAATTGGCTTAGGTATTTCATTGTAGTAATATAAAACCGACTGTACACACTGAGTATTCCATACATATGTACATAAACATTTATTAATATATGAAATCTTTACAGTTTTTATGATCTTAATGATATCACTGAGCTATTGTAGTCTAAATTTCTATGTGAATTATGCATATGCATACAAAGAAATTTGACTATCTCCATCACTAGTGCTTAAACTTTAGTATGCTTAAGAATCATCTGTATCTCTGCTTGACATTATGATAAGGTAACTGAAGGATAGGATCAACGAATCTGCAAACATTCAAGGTGATTCTCATATTTCAGAAATCTTGGGGAAAAATAAAAACAAACCTGTCCTCTTGCCTTGTGAGTAGGGTGCACTGTGGTTTGTGTGGGGGTGGTTCTACTTCATACGTATTGATCCAATGAAGTTAGCAATACAGCTGCTCTTTACCCTCAAGTGTCCTTGATGGAAATGTGTATAGTCACTTCACTTATGAACCTGTTCAGGTGTTTAATGCACCACGCACAAAGAGCTCTTTGGTTAGCTACCTCTCTGGACTATTTTCCCCTTATATTTTAGTCTTTATTGCTCATGCATCTAAAAATGCAGTCTTTCTTTCTCACTTTCAAAAAATTGTGCATCATTTCAAAACTTATGTTGTTATGCCCAGATCTCGAGTCCCCAAAGACCACCAAGGAGCCAAATCAGATGCAAACACATGAAGGTCTTTTTATTGCGAGCTCGAGCCTGGGCTCCCTCCGATGCAGCGGATTTAGGGAGAGAGAGACCTGAGCCCTAGTACAGTGATACTTTTATAGGGTTTCACGGCAAAGCGGGAAATTCAAACAAAGTAGAATACATGATTGGTTGATCTTCTAACATACATGATATATTTCTATCAGCCATGGTACCCTTTGTCTCAGACTTCTACCATATATAGTTTGGTATGTTCCTGGAATATTATGGATTGGCTTGTCAGGTCCTGATTGGCTATTTGCTAAGGGTCAGTTCATCTGGTGGTATGAAACGTGGTTCGTTGTTCTTTGTTCTTAGTAAACGGGGATTTAGGGCTATTTCAAATACTATTCAAATGGGGCCTCTAATGGCTACAACATGGTTAAATTGCTGTACACTTTCTTTCAGCAGGGGTTCGACCAAGCCCCTGCTCTGCCCTCTCTCACACTCCCTCCTCCTCCCTCCTTGCACCTGCTCCCTAAGGCTTGCTCAAGCCACCACTCTGCACTCACTCTCAGCGTATTCAAGAAATGATTTTAATCTATGTTTTGTTCTTACTAAATAAGAAAGTCACCTCACTTTCATTCATTAGTACAATGCTTAGATTTCTATAATGGATACATTCTAGCCTATAGTTTTAACAGAAACATGATTGCTATTTAAGAAAAGTCGTCTTACTCTTCTAGACAGGGAATAGCTTCCCTATACCAAATAGTCCCAGGACACCCATTGGGTAGCTAATTTCATTAGAAACCTTCATTGTATGTGATTATAGCTCACTTATATAGCAACAGCTTCAACTAAACCCCCTGAATTTCTGCAGATACAGGCTTCTTAAACATGAGTTAGGGAAGTCTAATCCTGGGTTTTATAGTTGGAAACTATTTCTTTGTATTTTTTAGTAGTAAAAATGAGTACATTGTACAGGGGTTGCAGCAGCTAATGCAGGGGTTAAGATTTCAGATCTCCGTGGCTTGGGCATGCATCTTGTTGCACCGTTTCCTAGTCATGTGAAGTTGGACAAATTATATTAGTTCTTTCAGCTTTACTATCCTTCTCAGAAAACAGTAAAGACACTGGTATAACAGGGTGGTAAGGATTAAATAAAATAAGCCACTTTGCTGACCCTCTCGCAGCATCTCCTTGGCAACCTGTGATTTTAGCTACAGCTTTGGTGGTCACATTCCAACTTAGGCACTGCTTGTGCTGCTGAGTTTTGCCTTGGGGCTTTCTTCAAACCTTGGGAGTCCTTTGAACTCCATGCAATGGTGACCCAGAAGTACAGAGGATTCCCACCCTTAAGCACTTGGATTTGGGAACCCCATGGCTGTATGCCCCAGACTCCTGTTCAGACAGTTCTAAAAGTCGTTTTGCATGCTTCTTAGAAATCTTAGCATCATCAATACCTTGTTGCCCAAATCAGCCAGCTAGGTAAAAGATGTTTTATTAGCTTTTGCTCTTTCTGCATCTTATTTTCTCACTCCTGTTTCCAAGAATCATCTCCTCAAACAGCAAGATCCTCCAAGTCTTTGTCTATTTTAAGGAAAAAAAAAAAAAACCAACCAAACTAATCTATATAAAGCACACTAGCCAGGTCCCAATGAAAGTTAATGATAACTACTAACAGTAATAAAGATGATAATATTTCTCTTTTGTGCTGTAGGGTGAGCTAGAGATCTGTATAATTTTCAAGGGTAAAGGATCTATCCTAATTCTTTTGTGAAACAGACTTGAGATGAAGTTCCACCCCCCCATCTACATCCTAACAGCTCACATATCTTTTACAGTCTTGTCTTTACCAAGATAGACATCTATTGTTTTCTACTTTTTACTTTACAGGAATGTTTCAAGAATCATAAGTGAGTGCTTTTCCTTGGTTCTTTCATCCCTCAGGCAGAGGAGAGGAATGCACACAAATTTAGGGGAGTAGGTTGTATCAAACACCTGTTAATCTTTTCATATTTTACTGCAGCTTCTGCAGGATGGAAGAGATTGGTTTCATTACTGCCACCCGCAAATATTACTGTTTGTTGGAGATGTGCTTGTCCTTCTATTTCAGAGATGTAGGACATGCCTGACTTTTTGTTTGTTTAATCACTTTGCAGAAATTCTTGTGGGTATTCTGAAGCTGCAGCTTATCCTGAGAATGTAAATTTCATCCTTGAGAACAAGAGATTTTAAGAGGAGCTTCAACAAGCTTCCTGATGAGTTTTATAGTTAAAGAAGATTTTGGAGGGCTATGCATTATCACAGTGGAAAGACTATTTCTAACATTCTTACCCTTCCAAATTTTCAGTTCTATGAACTTTTTTCTTTGTCTAAGATCATGAGATTTGATTGATTCTTGGTGGTGTTAAAGAAAGACTTTTTCAACTTAGTTTATCAAACTATTTCTTTTTAAAAATTGTTGCATTTCTGCAAAATAACAACGGAATTTTTTGTCAGCTTTTACTTTTAAAGGTTCATTTGCAAAAATCCCCATTGGTCAAGACCATTCACAACTAAGTTAGATGTTTCTCGGTCTGATTTTATAATACTTTTCAATCACAGTCAAGTTACATTGCAGCAATTTCATCCCCCAAACTGCAAGCTCCTTGAAGAACAATGTTTTCTTGATTATTAGTCTGACAAACTACTAAGCTTCAGGAATCTTTTGTTTCATGTACCTGTTAGGTTTGCTTCAGTTCCCTACATTCTTTTGCACAGCATCTCATTGTGAAAATAGTATGAGAAATAAATAGAAAAATCCTATAATCTGATCACTTGCACCAATTGTAGGAATATTTCATTTGGGGAGACATACAGTATCTTTAGTGTGTGATAGCAATTCATATTACAAAAAAAGAAAATTATCAAAATTATAATGAGCTGGTACTAGGAAATGTTTGTGTAATACTTTAAGCATCACAAGTAATTTTAAGAGATGATAGCAGACAACATTTAGAAGCCCCTGTTCTAGGCATTGTGCTAAGCGCTGAGTCTGTCTTCCTTTGTAATTCACAACGATTCTATGAGTGTATGGCTATGCTGAGGTTAGATACTGACTCGCTAAAGTTAACATAGGCTATTGCTTGGGACTTCAAAGTTTTCCTGACTCAATGATCTGTATGTTAACTGCAACATAATCTGTCAGTTTTCCTATCCACTATCTCATTTCGTTCTCACTTCCCAGAGGTTATTACTTTCCCTCTTCTAGGGTCAGAGAAGCAGAGACTCAGGAATGGTTAGCATTTAGTCTGAAACCCTCCACGATGGAAGCAATTAGTTATCTGTTTGCCTCATTCTCCCCCTCCCCGAATCCATCACTCTTTTCTTCCCCAGAATTTATACACTGTTGAAAACCTCAAAGACTCATATGCTAGACATCTGAACTACACATGCTAAATAAAATTTTGCTGAGGAGTGTCTAACTCCAGGTTCTGTAGAAAGCAGATCCTCAGGCACAAGTCAGGCACTAGTTAATATGTTATTGGGGAGAACAATTTTCAGATGGAAGAAGTGAGGCAAAACAGAAGGTAAGTGGGAAAGGAGAGAGGGAGGATGGAAGGGATCCACTGCCTGGCCACCTAGCAGGTGACAACTTTGTGAAAGTGAGGCTGATTGCCGAGTTTCATGGGACATCTCCAAATGTCTGTAGGGAGGCTTTGTAAAAACTTGTCAGGCTTGAAAAAGGAATAGTATTATGGTTCAGATGTGAGGTGTCCGTTAAAAGCTCATATGTGAGACAATGCAAGAAAGTTTAGAGGTGAAGTAATTAAGTTATAAGCATTTTAAACTAATTAGTGCATTAATCCCCTGATAGGAATTAATTGGAATTATAGACAGGTCGGGTGTGACTGGAGGAGGGGGGTCCCCTGAGGGTGTAACTTTGGGATATATGTTTTGTCATTATTGGGCAGAGCCCTCTCTCTCCATCACTCCCTCTCCCTATCCCTCTCCCTCTCTCCCCTCTCCTTATCCCTCCTTCCTTCCTTCCTGGTGGCCCTGTTTTGAGCCACTTTCCTCCACCACACTCTTCTGCTATGATGTTCCGTCACAACTTGGGCACACAGCAACGGAGGATGTCTATGGACTGAGACCTCTGAAACCATGAGACCCAAATAAACTTTTCCTCCTCTAAAATTTTTCTTGTCAGGTCTTTTAGTCACAGCAATGGAAAAGCTGATTAAAACAAATGGAAAACTATGCTTCCACAGATTCTCATCTCCTGTTGTCCAAAATGGTATGCCATCTGTCCCACACTTGTGGATTATTGCACTCAGCTCTTCTTTAACAGTTCTTTTGGAAGTGTCCAAGAAAATCTAATCCCAAAACAGTGGAAGTATCCACATAGCCAGTCAGAATATGTGAGGTTCTCTATAGATAATCTCCATCTGGCCACTCCATCTGGTGTTTACTCATGTGACTGTCTCAGGTATTGAAGGGGGGAAAGAATTCATACCAAGGAAGAAAGAATGAGACAAAGAAATTTGGTTCAATGGCAAATTCAGCAGAATGTAGGAGAGATTTGCTTTTGAGATTTGCATTATCCCCATCTTCCTGGATTCTGTGAGTCTGACACAAGCAGGTGTTAAAAATAAACAAAAAGCACATCTCCACCTATGTTTTCCATCGGGTACTGTCAAGCTTGCATGGTCACAAGGACTGGGAAATGGTACCTGTAGCATCCCAATGGCAGTGTTCATTGTATTATGAGCAAGGATTGCAATTATGGCAGTGGGAGCAGAAGCATCGTCAGTGGAGTTATTGACCATGTGCCCAGCATCAGGCATTGGCAATGCTGATGCAGACATTAAGTCTTTGGCCTCCAACACCAGCAACTTTGGCCCGATCCTGAATAGCCTTAGTAACATGAGCAGGTGTTGCAGCCTCCAATAGATGTGAATAGCTGGGGTCACACCTTCGTTAAGGGAAAGAATGATCTGAGGCAGATAGCCTTGGTACCACTGCCAGTTCCACTTGAACTTGTTCCAGTCATTAATCCTATAGGTTTCAGTTTCCTTCCATCAAGAGGGATGGTTATAAGACTTGCCTCCATGGATGAGAAAATACCTATAAAGGATTACCTAGAAAAATATCTTGGTACCTGATAAATATTTGTAGAGGTTGTTAAGAAATATGTACAAATGAGTAATAACATTTTTATTGCTAAATTGCTTCAGGAAAAACTGCAGACCCTGATGCTACAGTATTAAAATATAGAGAGCATAAGGATTCTAGAGACAGCCAGCCTAGTGTAGAGTTGGGCATGTGTTTTTCTGTCTTCTTGAAGGACAGGTGCATTGGATGGAGTGGGATGATGACTGTACCTACCACAGCCTTTAATGGTGACAGTGCTGGAACCATATTAAGTGTACACAGCTACATAATAAAACTTGGTTCCCTTCTTGGAGGTACAATATAGCTTGGCTCAGCAACTAGCACACTTTTTTCTATATAGGGCCAGATAGTAAATATTTTAGGTTTTATAGGCCTCACTGTCTGTTAGACTACTTAGCTTTGCAACTGTGGCACAAAAACAGTCATAGAAAATATGTGAAAAGATGAATGTGGCTATGCTCTAATAAAACTTTAATTACAAGAACAGGTCATGGGCTAGATTTGGCTCCTGGGCTCTAGTTCACCAGTCCCTGGACTAAAACAGCCCCAGTTAGACTAAAATGAAATTTCCATGTATCCCCTATTTATAAGAAACCAGAAAACAACCCCTTCCACTTCTCATACTGTGCCGTTTCCTTCTCTGCCATTAACATTTCTTTTTGACTTTATACCTCTTTAAATGCGTGTAACATTTACATAAGACAGTAAAGTATAGTGATGTATTCATTATTTTTTATTACCTGGAAGATGAGGGAAAATGAAATGTACTCACTAGCTATCACCATCAACTGATAAAATTATATGTTCTCCTTTCATTGATCAGTGCATAAATGATATAAGGTATATATTCCATTATTTTATAAGCATAATATGTGAGAGTCATAATTTCATATAACACTAAATCCCAACTCATTCTGAAAGAGAGACAAGGCAAGTGAATAACAGAAAACTCATGTCCTAGGCATAATATAATCTTCAGGATTATGTTCAATATGTACATTAAAGTGAAAACAAGCCATGAAATTCAGCATCAGGGGAGTACGCTGCCACCGGTTAACTTGAATATCTAAATATTTCCCCTTTCCAACATTATATATGGAGTGGATATGCATCTACAGAGGGATGTGCGATGTTGAAAGGACTGCTAAAACAGGGCTTTACAGATTCCGTGCTTGTAATGAATGTGGTCATACATGTACACACATATTCATATACTCTTACAACACATATGCTCACTATATACATGCACACATATGGACACATGTACCCATATACATGATTAGATTTTTGAAGCTCTGTTGGTTTAATCTTTTCTTATTTAGTCTCAGGTTGTGCCAAAGATAAAAAGAAAAGAAAGAAAGACACCTTAGACATTTGTATCTGTCTCATTTTTCCTGGATATCTCTGCCTATAAAGGGAGCATGCATCTAAGTATGGTCTATTCAAGAAGAACTGTTAGGGCTAGAGCAGTGGCTTGGAGGTTGTGGTGCTTGCCTGGCATGCACAAGGTTGCGGGTTCGTGCCTCAGCACCACGTACATAGTGACGTGTCAGAACAATGAAAGCCATATGAAAAACTAAATAAAAAATTGATTTTCTCTTTCTTTAAAAAGAAGAAGAAGATGGCCCTTTGGTGGGGTGTGATAGTGAGATCCTGTTTCAAAATGTAAAAAATAAGAATAATATAAAAAGGTCTGGGGATGCAGCTCATTGGTTAAGCACCCCTGGTTTCAATTTCTATTTTTTTTTAAACCTATTGTAGGGCTGGTGGAGTAGCTAGTGGGTACGGTGTTTGTGTAATGTGCAGAGTAAGGAAAAAGTTGATGAAATATGCTTTTCTTCCTTCTTGTGACCATACTCTTCCTCAATCTCTCTGGATCACTACCTACTCCCTCTAGTCAGTAACTCTTCTTCCTACTGGACATCCCTTTTCAGTTTCTTGCTTTTTTGTTGTTGTTGTTGTTATACTGAGATTTTTTTCTTTTTCATTTTTCTTTTTCTTTTTTAAGCTTATTTGGATTTCATATCTTATTTGTCATTAGAAGTGCATTAATGCAATCACATGCAAAAGATTTGTAATTCTCAACATTGAAACACATTTTCCATTAATTTTCTATCATGCCTTTGTAGATATTCATAAGTATTCTGAGATAGCAAATGAGCTCTTAATAAATATTACAACTTATAACTACTTCTTTAGGTGTTCAAGGTCTACTGAATGTTGTGAAACCAAAATAAATCATAGAAGTAAATTAGCTGAGGCTCTTAGGAGACTAGCTCTCATGCTTAATTCCTCATTTTAAGTAATTTTATTCATCAAAAGAATCTTATTATTCTTGAGCAGTAACTTGTAATATAACACCTTTGAACTTACAAATGAGTGCTAACAATATATAACTTTTGTCAATTTTCCAAAGGTAGTTAAATATGAAATATTTAAAATGTTTCTTGCTACTAAAAAACAAAAATAAATATAATGTTAAAATGGGGTTGGTGACAAGCAAATGTGGCATATCCTGATATATTTAACCAAACTAGATTCAGTAATGAAAACTTAGGAAATAAATGTTTCCAAGTCTCATTTTCTGAAATGGAGAAAGAGCCTAAATATTAAACAGAAACCCATTCATGGGTTCCTGGTATTTAAATAGAAAAACAAAAACAAATTGAAAAACAAGACAAAAAATGACATGCTCTGTTATAGCTGGACATGGAGCAGGGGCTATTCCTGTAACACTCAGTTGTTTCCTGTTTTATTCAGTCACCCAACACATTTCTAATGTGTACCAGGCACTTTTTCTAGACTTTGGGGTAAACAAAATAAACCAGATCCTTATCTTCACAGAGTTTCCATTCTAGTGGCAGAAAATAGACAATAAGCATAATATAATAATAATATAAATAGCATAATAGTGTTTTGAGATGGAAATAATTTTGCAAGATACTCTCAGGGAGAAAGGGGTACCTTTGTTTACAGTACTGGGGATTGAGCCCAGGGGTGCTCTACCACTGAGCCACATCCCAAGCCCTTTTTTTTTCTTTTTTTTAATTTTTATTTTTGAACAACCATACAAATTTTTAACAAAATAATATAAGATGTGTATAGTTTCTGGATACTAGATTTACCCCCAGGAGTGCGCCCCCCCAAATTTCCCACCCGTATCCCTCCCTTCCCTTACCACAATATCTCTAAAGTATTAGGCTGTATAACATTACACCTTATCTGGATTTAACACATGATAATAAACCACCTTTCTGAATGGCCAGGATCTAGTTCCAGCCTCCACAAATGAGTGGAGACATTCGACCCTTGGTTCTCTGGTCCCAAGCCGTTTTTAATTTTTATTTAAGACAAGGTCTTACTAAGTTACGGAGACTGACTTCAAACTTGTGACTTTCCTGCATCAACCTCCCTAGTCACTGGGATTAAAGGGGTGCACCACCACTCCTGGCTGGGAAGGGGTATTTTAAACAGTTTATCTGGGGAAGTCTCATTGAGAAGGCTACATTTGATTATAGACTTGAAGTTTGATGAATGAACGTACCATGAGCCTTTCTGGAGGAAGAATGCTACCTGTGGAAGTGATTACTTCACAGGTGTTGAGAGAGCAGGGGGAATAGTGAGGAGACAAGTGTGCTATGGTGGAATGATCAAAGGAGGAAATAATAGGCCAGGGCTCTGCATCCCTCCCCACTGTTATAGACCCTGGGAGAGTTTTTAGACCTATGGTTATCAAACTGTCACACCATTCACCATGAAGGCAGACTCATTGAGCTAAGCTATTTGCCCAAGGTCACAGAAATGTTATCTTGCAAGTATGTTTAGCTTTTTCTGCACTGTCTTGCTCTTGACATCTTAAAATTTTATTTTTCCCAGAAGGAAAACTCTAAAGAGTTTAAATAATCCTCTTGGGATTGCATAAATAACAAATGTTAGAGATGGCATTAAATTCCAGCTCTCTGTTCATAAGATTTCCTCTCCCTTCCACGTTTCAGGGCCCTTGTACATGGGGAGAAGGAACCTTGTAAAACAGCCAACTAAAACCTAACAAATGCAAATACAATGGGTAGGTAAATGAGATTGGTAAACATCCTAGGGAGGACAATAGTGTTATGCAGGTATGCTTTGTCATACTGGAGAATCCGTCTTTTAATGATTTATAACTGGGAAAAAGATCCCTGAGAATTTGTGGAATGACATCAATTAAAAAGAAGATACAAACTTTGTCTAAAGTTTTAACTGCTGGTTGGATTCCTAAGGCTACTGGTCTCAGCTCAAGGTAATTTTACTCTCCAGAGAACACTGACATGTCTAAAGACACTTTTGATCATCATGACTTGGGGTGGAGGCTGTTGCCGGTAGATGGTGGGTAGACGTCAGAGATGCTGGTAAACATCATGCAATGCACAAGACAGCCCATCCTCTGCACCCCAAGGAAATTACATGGCCCCAAACATCTGTATTACCAAAGTTGAGAAACCTTATCTTAGCAGACATTGGATATGAGGTGTAATTTGGGAACTAGAGTCAAATTACTATTACTACCATTAAGCTTTTAATCAGGGAGATCTAGTTGATTTGCAAAACAAACACTAGTGACATTTTAGGGACATGATGGACTGAGGAGGAATGAAAATTCAAAGCCCAGAGGCACGAGATAAGATTCGTGAACTCCTGAATATTTTAGCTATCTGGTCAATTCTGAAACTCTTTAGTTATCTGGTCAATTCTGAAACTCTTAATTTCTTCAACAGCACAATGGCTAATGTAATAAATAAGACATACTTAGCAACGTTTGAGGATTACAAAATACACATTTTCACCAAAGTTGGAATAATTAAGTTTGAATAACTAACAAAGAAATGTTAGTTACCTTTACTGAACATCTATTCAAATTGAGCAAGCAACACTATTAAGTGATGGGAAATGAGGTACAGATCTCCTGGTTTCCATGAGAATCTCTGAGAAATGTGCTGGCTCAGATGCAAGTGCTATCTGGGTGATTCCAGACTCAGTTCTGACTATTCATGCCACTTGTATGATCTAAAGCTCCCACCTTCCCAACTGAGAGAAAGGAAGAATATCTCACAGACAATATAGGCAGTATTCCAAGAATATAAATCACTCGAGATATCTTTAAGGACCACCAACTAAAAATTACAACTTTGTTGTTTCTTTTCTGACTATAAAATTATTAGAAATGGAATCACACATTGTAGAGAATTTGTGAAATATAAAAACACACAAAAGATTAATCAGGGGAAATCATATTGTTACTAAATTTGCATTTGATTGTACAACAACACAGCTCCTCAATAAAGTTTAAGAAAAAATGCATGCAAAAAAAAATATTAAAATTGCTTGCTGGTTAAGCATGTAGCAAAAAACTTGTATTCATGTTTTGGATTGCAGTTTGCCTAAGCAGGTGGCTTTCTGAGAGCTTGTTTTCAAATTGCTTTCCCCATTGTGGATCGGTTTTCTCCCTGAAAGCAGAAGTAGCAATTCTGACTCCTGTCATTTAGAAGGAAAAGATTTATTACATTTAACCAAAAGGGCACTGTTGGAACAGGGACGATGTAAGTTAGCAGTAATCAGGGTGCTCCAGACTGGCTGTCTTGGCCTCCCGGGTTGTTCTTTATCTGCCCCTGCTGCTGGGTCATCAGCAGCTGTGACTGTCCACAGACATCCTACTGCAGAAAGGACCCCAAAGTGGTCACTATTAGCCAGTGGTGTGTCACAGGTGAGAAAAAACACTGATTTTCTTTTCATTACCATCATCAGCTGTACTCCTCTGTTGTCAGAATATAGCATGTCAAGTAATTATTCCTTAATAACTTAATGAATGAAGTACAGGTGAGTGGGGATCACTTTTGGTTAGTATTCTAACACAGGCAAGAGGAGTTAGAAGACAAAATCCCATCTCATCCAAGGAATAGAGCATTGAGGTCAACATAAATCCTTGTTTATTTTTGGCTATAAAAATGCATTGAGGGCCAGGTTTGGTGGCACATATCGGTAATCCTAATGATTTGGGAAACTGAGGCAGGAGAAGCCTAAGTTCAAGGCCACCCTGGACAATTTGGTAAGATCCTGTCTCAAAATTAAAAGAAGAAAAAGGCCTAGAGATGAGGCTTGGTAGTAGAGCTCCCTTGTGTCTATTTCTAGTACAAAAAAACCCAAACCCAAAAAAACCCCCAAAAGGTACTTAGTAGTGTTCAATGTGGGAATCAGGGCCATATCCTTCTCTACAGGGCTCCAGTTCCCCGGGTCAAGGACAGTGGGTGTACTTTCTCACAGGGTCTGCTTTTTTTCTAATTCCACAATGATCGTGTGATGTAAGGAGTTTTATTTTTTTTTTTTGTTTCCTTATTCTTGAGATAATCTCATGGATGTTACATATATATATATATATATATATCCATTTTATATAATGTGTACATATTATATATATGCCCATACATTAAGTCTATGTTAAGCATAACCAGAATCATATGACTGGTAGTAATTATCATTTCAATTTTAGGCTCTGATGTATTTTATATTTATGTAAGAAATCCTCCAACCTTTTCTTAACCAAGAGCTAAACTCAAAGTGTAATAATAGGAAAACTTATATTTAATTAAAATACATACTTTCTGCCAATGGAATAAAGTTCCTTCTTTTTCTTTTTTTAATACGTTTTAAGATAATATAGATATCACATAATTTCCCTTGTATTCAATCCATTGTAATTTGTCAAAGAGAAACTTTGCCTTTGAATTTGAGGAATACATTTCCTCCAGAGATAAACTTATATAATATTTGCTTCAGAACCCAGGAGTTTAATTTATAATTCTTCATTTTGTTCAGCAGTTGTCAGATGGAAAGCAATGACAGGCAAGAGTGAGGAGGGGGATTGTGCCAAACCAACTCTGCTGGCCATAGGCATTTAAAAATTCTCACAGGCATTTTTGTATGATTTATATTAGAATATGGCATTTGTAGCATTTGAGGGCTCCTTGAAGTGGTTCTGTCTTGCAGTGGGATGTACTAAAGAGGAATGAGTTTAAAAATCTTTGTTCAAAATGATTATGAAACCTGCACATTTTATTTGTCAGGGTCCTGATATAGGAGCAGAGTTAACATGAGAAATCAATATAAAAAGAGTTTTTACACTGTTTGTGAATTAAGAGGTTGAATTATATAAATACCAAAAATTCATGAATCATAATTTTAGAGCTTAAAAACTATAAAGTCCACCAAGATCAAGAAAGGGAATATTACTAGGACCCCAGAAATAATCTTAGTGGTTTCTTCCAGTTACTAACCCTTCTTTTCCAAAAGTATCTTCACTCATGATTTTTATAGGTAAGGATTAGTTTTGTCTGTTCTGAACTTTTTATAAATAAAACCATGGATTATATTCTCTTTTGTGTCTTTTTTGTCTCAATGTTTTAAAAAATTAAATCATGTTGCTATACATAATAATTTGTCTTAATGTGTGCTGTGTATAAAAATACAAGAATATGGGGGTTGGAGTGATGGCTCAGTGGTTACAGAGCTTGCTTGACATGCATGAGGATGTAGGTTCAAACCCCAGTGTTATGTACACAGTGAGGTTTCAGAGTGATGAAAACTACATTTAAAAGTAAATAAAATTGATTCCCTTTCTCTCACTGTCCCTCTTTCTCAAAAAAATGTAAGAATGTAACATAATTTAGCTATGTATTATTTTGTTGTTGAATATTTGAGTTAACTGAAAATTTTGGCTATTATAAGCAATTGTGTTTTCTTTCAGTACTTTAGAAACAGTAATATTTCTGCAGAAAAATAAAAAGGATCTATTCTTTGGGGACTGTCCTCACACATGGTAGGCAAGTGCTCCACCATTGAGCTACATTTATTCTTAATTTGGCTTATGAATAGTATTAATAGGGGACATTTAATTAGGCAGTGTAACAGAGATTATTAGTCTGACTATGAAAAATATTTTTTTCTCTTTATGTTGGTTCCCATCAATTTTATGAAGATACATGAGTTATGGTTTTCTATGTGTTTTTCTATGCTTGCTTGAGCTCTATAGTGTTTGATATTTGTTGCATGATAATTTCATTAGTTTTGGAAAGTTCCTGGCCACTGTTTATGTAAAATTGTTTCTGTACATTTTCTCACTTTCCTTTTTAGGTCTTTATACATATGTTAGTTCTTTAGTGTATGGCATGTACATATCATCTCTTGTTCTTTTTTTTTTTGGTTCAGACTAAAATAATTTACTCACCTGTTTTCCAAATCACTAACCCTTTCTTCATCTCTGTCTAATCTGCTATTAAACTCATTTTCTTGAGTTCTGAGTTCAATAATTTTATGTCTACATTTATAATTTCCATTTGATTCTTTTTATAGATTCCAACTCCATGATTATATGTCATCTCTTTTTGAAGATATTAACTAGTTATTTTAAGTCTTAGTTTAATATCTCTTAATATCTGGGTTGTTTTTTGAGTCTGTTCCTATGGTCATATTTTCTCTCCTGGTATTTCTACTAGTATTTCCTTGAATAATGGTTTCTGTCCATGAAAAGGCACTATGATTCTTTAGCTTTTGGCAAGAGTAGGTGTAGTTTACCATAGTTGGACAAAGGTTAAGCTGTGTCCAGGCAGAATTTCAGTCTATTATTTTTACCATGTACTCTTATTTCTAGAGAGCAGTCTTTTTAAGGTTTCTAGCTGAAAACTTGAAGTATTTGTAAGAGCCTTCATTGGGCTCTGTATACCAGTTTTTTCTATTTCAATCACCATGAAGCAACTCTTACATTCTTCAACCTGTTGATTGCTGATTTTTGCTAAGCTTTTCTTGATCTGTACCCATACAAATTAGTGGAAACCTCAAGGGAGAAATGCATAGAATTCGAGCTTACCACTGTAAATTTTTCTTCTCTCTAGAATGGTGGCCTATCAAGTCTTGCTGTCTTGATAGCACTCATGGCTTAAGTAGATACTTTGAGAGTTCTACCTGCTGTAAGTTAGTATCCATTACTGGAAATTAGTATGCTCTTGTTCAACCATAAATTTCTCTCTTGTAGTATTAAACAGAATAACAATTTTACCATTATTTTTATTTATCATGCTTTGAATGACGTGGCTCTCCCAATAAATTTTAAGTTCCAAGAGGGAAGTGACCATGTGTTTTTTGAGTCCATAAGTAACCAAAATAGAGCCTGATGCGGAGATTAAAATTAAATCATGTGAATGAATGCACGATGAGATATTTCACGTATGTGTAGTGAATAGAAAAAGCAGTAAGTTCAAGAGGCGTGATGAGTAAAATCTTGATCCGGAACAAAAATGTTAACAGATCATCAGAAAACATAGTAAGACCTCTGTCCGGTCCCGGCCGGCAGGGACTGGACAAAGCATTCAACTAGACCCATTTGCTCTTAAGTTCTCCAAACACTTTATTTCTCTCTTTACCGCGGCTAAAGGCCTCCAGGCGCTTCCCGCCTTCCCTCTCTTTGAGTCAAGGCTATTAACGTTTAGAGTCCTTGTTTCTATTGCCATACCAGAGTCCTTATTTCTGCAGCCGAGACTCTTACTGCCTGCATCTTCTACCGCTGCTGATCTCTCTGCCGTCTCTGCTGCTCCTGCTTCTCTGACTCTCTCAGGCAGCAGGCGGTGGTCTCTCAGGCAGCTTGCGGTCGTCTCTCTGCTTTCCTCCTGACTGCTGCTTGCTTCTTCCATGCTTCTTCTTCTCTGCTTCAGGACAGGGCTGCTTCCTTGCTCCATCGCTTGCTTGCTCGCTTTACCTGACTAGTCGCTACTGTTTATCTGTTACAACAGCCAATAGGGGTACAGTGCAAACATGTTTATCCAATTGTACAAATGACCAAATAGCTTAGTCATGCAGTCAGGCATTACATCACTAAGGAAGATACAAGCCAGCTGGGTCAGAGTTGTTTACCACCAATTCTTTTACAAGCCAGCTGGACCTCATGTTGGGGGAATCCCCAACATCTCCTCCTTTTTTATTTTTATTAAGAGGAGGATAACAGGTGACTGTGTCTGCCTTAGGTTTTTCCATTCACACCTGCCCTTTCTTACCCGTCATTGGAATAAGGTGCAGCATAAGTCACCCTTCCTGTCTTAGGTTGATAAGGGGGTTGAAAGGATTTTCCCGTCACTGACTACCATTCCCTTGAGCTTGCATAGCTGACTCATGGTCATCAACTCTGAGGGCAGCGTAAGCTTGCTTGATCCCTCCCATGCCTTTTTTCTGCAAGACCAATCACAAAGCACATAATAATGACACTGGTCACTCTTCCCCAGGACTTAGCCAAATTGCTCAGGTAGCCAAAACTTAGTCCAGGCAGGTTACAAATACACATAGACCCAATGTCCACCAAAATGTCCATTTGTTAGACCCAAAGTCCACCAAAATGTCTATTCTTGCAGTAGATAAACTTGTTGGTTAGGTCAATAGTCCAATGTGCAGGTGTTGATCCTGATTTGTGAAAGCCTTTGCAGCTGAGCTGGACAAGTTGTTCAAGATCCGCCATCAGCACAGTCACCGCCAGGGCTGTAGCAGCTGCAGCTAAGATGTCAAAGTATCTCTAATTACGCCGAAGCGGGACCGGCAGGTTTTCTTTTTCCTCTCTAGAAAGCTACCAAAGGCTCTGAAAAACAACTTAAAAACCTCTACATAAAATAGCAACCTTTCTTGAAAGACCTATACAAACAGCAACAGGATGACTCTGGGGCAGCTAGCCCTTCCTCTAGAAACCAAGGGCAACATTCCTCCACCATCTTAAGGAATGCCTGGGCCGTGGCCATTTTTAAAGGTGTAACATTTCTATTCAGTAGTTCCATAAGCGGTTGTTCCATTCTTATTCGTGACATTTCCAAGTCCATGGTGAATTCTAATCCCTAACAAAATTGCAACTACAACAATACTACAAAACCCACACCAACAATAAGCATACAAAGACACACAGAACAAATTCTTCAACAAAACATAGGACGTCCTTCCCCAGCTCGAAGCCAGTACTTCCTCTCCTCGCAGGAGATCCTAACCTCGAGGTTCCTACCCCGGCTCTAAGCCAGTACTTCCTCTCCTCGCAGGAGATCCTACCCCAGCTCTAGGCTAGTACTTCCCTGGCTCTAGGCCAGTCTTTCCCCGTACGGGCCACCATTTGTCTGGTCCCGGCCGGCAGGGACCGGACAAAGCATTAAACTAGACCCATTTGCTCTTAAGTTCTCCAAACACTTTATTTCTCTCTTTACTGCGGCTAATGGCCTCCAGGCGCTTCCCATCTTCCCTCTCTTTGAGTCAAGGCTATTAACGTTTAGAGTCCTTGTTTCTATTGCCATACCAGAGTCCTTATTTCTGCAGCCGAGACTCTTACTGCCTGCATCTCCTACCGCTGCTGATCTCTCTGCCATCTCTGCTGCTGCTGCCTCTCTGACTGCTCCAGCTCCGTCATGCCTGGCCCATACTGGCCCTCGCAGACCTGCTTCTGCTTCTGCTCCAGCACACGTGCCCAGTCCACCCTGGGCCCAACCTTGGTGGGCAGCACTATCTTCTCATTCAGGGCCCGGTGTTCAACACACTCCTGCGTCACTCACTCGTGCAGTTGCTTGATGTCCTTCTCCATCTCCTCGGCCTATGGGTGCTTGAGCCGCCAGGCCTTGTCCATGTCCAGGAAGAGGTCCTTAAGTAGCACCTCTGCTTCCTTCAGGTTGTGGCCAGTCTCCTGCTGGTGCTGCAGGACCTGCTCAACAGTGAACAGGGCCAGGCCTTAATTAGCCTTAATGGTTGCCATTGACCCACTCTCAAATGTGAAAACTAGGTTTTGAAATCCTATTTTGAAATCCTGCTTAGAATTGCCATACCCCAACATTTCATAGGACAGGTGCTGTTGATGATAGAAACTCTTGGAATTTGATGTTTGAAAGGGACTTTGGATATCATTGATAAGATAAAATACACTGGAAGCCTGTTGACTCCCTGAGGATTCTAGCTGACAATAAATAAGTACATGGCCTATTTTACAGGTATTAGGATTGCTTTGGGGATAAAGAAAAAAATAGATTGATAACTTTGTTTAAATGAATCAGAAGCGAGCAGAATATTTCATACAGGGTATTTCAATTTAAAAATAAAGAACACTAGGTTTCAAATTCTAATGGACATTGATCCTTTTTGTAAGTTAAATTAGAGGTTGGAAAATTATTTCAGTATGCCAGGGAGCCTAGCTTTTTGCCATGGTTGGACATCAGCAACTACTTTCTTTAATCTTGGAAGAGCAGGGTTTGCTTGTTTATTTAGTACGTAGTGTGGAGTGAATACGATGTGCCCAGCTCTGTCTGTTCTGGGACCATAGGATATAGCAAAGTTGACAGGGACTGCATTTCATCTGAAGCATTAGTACACACTCAGATATACTGAGTTAAGTATAAATAGCAGCATACCGAGAGGGCTTGGACAACCAGAATGGAAAATCTGAATGCATTTCCTTCAATGGAGGGTTCAAAGGACTCTTCCAATGCCAGGAGCTGTAAGTGTGACATACATCAATTCTGCCCTGGACTGCTGCAGGACCTGAAATTTAATTACTTTCCACAGTGCAGCTTCTAGTAGATGTGTCTATGGAGTTGTACAAAATTGGATGGGTAGATTTAAGAACAAGGACTAATGTCACAAGGAGCAAATTCTGTAGATGCCTCTTCCATGAGGCAGTAGAGCTTAGTGAGGAAGAGCAGTCACACAACTTGATGTCAACTTCTGGTTCCACTGCTTGTTAGCTTCATAACTTCAGGCAACATTCTTAACTTCTGCCTTTTCATCTGTAAAGTGGTGGTCAAAATCTGCTTATAACAATAAGAACTGAGGCCATTCTGATGAGTGCTCTGAAAACAAACATAATTCACAATGCAGTTAACAATAATGGCTTGATGTCAGAGAATATAGAGTCAATGACAATTGCTGTGGGCACTCAGAATAGCTTTTGACCACTCTGTAGTGTGTGTGTTCTGAGTTTCCATCTGATACCAAAATATTGTTGCTTCGGTACTTTACGGTATCGTGTGTGTCTACTGTAACTCAGAGTAGATCGGTAGTCTGAGTCTGATATCAGAAGGTGAATCAAGCACCACAGAACATGTGGACGAGGAACATAGCAGAGGTTATTCAACAATTAGTACCTCATACTCTAGGTCTTATGTTTGGGGTTAAAATAGCTCAAACTACATGTCAGCCTTTGAAGATGTAATGGCATAATGACTACATCCCCCCACCAGTTAATACCTTGGGGAAAAGCAATTTGGAAAGATGGCAACCAATCTAATCCCATTTTAATCTGAATTAGTAACCTTTGACTATATTAGGAAATTCTAACGCACAAGTAATTTTATAAGCTAACAAATTCTGATATTCCTAAAAATAATACCTCTTCCTGTTCTGTATGCTAGCCTCCTCCTCTTTGTGTTATGCCTCTAACAAATCTCCATTGCGCAGCCTATTCTTATTCCAGCTCAGTTGGCCGCCTTCCATCACCATCATCTTCATTTCTGCTAGATAGCTTTCTAAGTGTCTCCTCATGTCTCTCAGCTAGATTCTTTACAAGTGCTTGCTGACTTGTCACATGCACATACTCCATGTATTGTCTGTTTGGAGTACTGTAACTATGTCTTTGTATGCTTGGCCCCCTTCACTCCTCCCATTAATCTTTAAAAGGAAATTTATATTCATTTCTTGATTTCTAATGTCCTGTGCAACATCTGACAGGTAGAAAAAAGTTAAATAAATATAAATATTTTAAACAAATATTTGTTGAATGAATGGATGAATGAGCAGAGGAAAGACTATACATTTAAAAAGAATTGGTGGGAAACTGAATGGTTTAGGGAAAAGCATCTTTTACAATGTCACTAGTTATTTTTTTTAATTCTGGTTCAAAATCCCTTATCTAAGCTTCCCTGAAGAAGTTGTGTTTTAGGTTTCAGAATTTAGGGGTTGGATGCAGATTTGGAAAGGTAGTGAGACCCACATACTATACAGTATGGCTTAGTACTAAAAGTGTGGGGCAGCATTTGGTCTTCAGATTCATTAAAGGGATCCATATTTGCATTAAATTAATACTTAAAATAGGCTCATACCAGTTCAAGTGTGATTTTGTGGCCAAATGAATTTGCCTAGAATTTATAAAAAATTCTTCAGGTTTTAAATCTTTTCAGATTTTGAATTTATGAATAAGGTGATGGTAGACCTAAATTTAGATCACATAAAGAATTTCCCTTCGCTCATTGCAGTGTTTGCAAATTGTCCTGGAGTTGGAATCTGGTGTGTAGACACGACTTTCTTTCCTCTTTAGAAAGCGAGAGTATAGTTGTAGTGGGAAATGAAGTTCAGGACATCAAGATCTGGAAGCAACACTTTATTAGTGATGCCATGGTCTAGGCAGATAATTCCCAAAGTCTGTGTCCTGGGCACAGCAGGACTTTAATACATAAGGAAGTTTTGGATATATCAAGGCAAGAGTGTTGGTGTGATTCTGTTGGAGGATTATAAGCTTATCATCAGCCTAAGGACATTTGGGTTCTTACAGATTACAAATTTTCACCCTTGCAGCTCAGAGGCTTTTGTTGCACCCAGCCCAAAGGTGGGCCGGTGGTCTCTGTGTTCTAGACAACTGGCTTCCTGTTTCTGCCAATGTGGTTACCTTGTTCAGCCCCTGCCAGCCTGTGTGGTTAAATGTCACTCAGCAGTGTGTCAGTGCTTAAGCTGCTAAAACTTCTCATTCACATTGCAGAGCTTCCCAAAGTTTCCATTTTGTCCTACTATATACTAGGCTTAAAAAATAAATAGTACAGGAAGTTAAGAAACTAGATTTTATGTTTAAAAAAAACATCTTTTGAAAAATCCAGGGATCTAAGTCCAATTCTTGGGCAATTAAACTACCTTTCTCAGTATTAATTTCTTATCAAAGCAGTGATGATAATAACTATAATGTAGATTTCTTTTGAAGATCAAATGAGAAAATATAGACAAATTTCAGTAGAGTGTCCTGTTATTTAAAAAATTGTTACTCTTTTATTATTGCTAAGTGAATTAAGTCAGTTTCTCCTTTTCTTCTGTGTTATGGAATTGATACAAATTGTATTTGGATGGCACTTTGGGATAAACTGTAGTTATTTTTTTTAAGAAAGAGGGGACAGTGAAAGAGAGAGAAAGATGCAGTTTTTATTTAGTTTTTCATGTGACTTCCATTCCTCCAAGACTTTGTTGTGTGCTGGGGTTTGAACCTATGTCCTCATGCATGCCAGGCAAGCTCCGTAACCACTGAGCCTAAACAGTAGTTATGAGACTTATGAAAAAATGTTATGTTCTTAAAATGAGATAATTATAATGATAAAGTAAAATTTAAAAATTAAAGAATTCTTAAATATTGAGCACATAAATTTTTAAAAATTTAAATAAGAAATCTGGCCTGTTTTGTAAACTTTACTATGTGTTCATTCCTTATTCATTTTTTAATAATACTTGTTATTTGGAGGTAATTATTCATACATATGATGTATGAAATAGTATGAGAGATCCTTTGTACCCCTTCACCTGATTCCATTAGTACTATCTTGCAAAGCTATAGTACAGTATCTCAACCTGGATGTTGGTAAGCTACAGAGCAATTTGTCATGCCTCCTTTCTGCAGACAAACCCACTTCCCTCACATCATACCTCCTCTTTAGTTACTAGCAGTCACTACACTGTTCTTCATTTCTGTAATTTTTTGTCATTGTCAAAATTTATGCAAATGCAGTCATATAGTGTGTAACCTTTTGGAAATGACTTTTTCTTTTTGAAAAAAGAGGGAGGGACATTAAGAGAGAGAGAAAGACAGAATCAATTTTTTTTTAGTTTTCATGTGGCCTGCATTGTTCCAACACTTCACTGTGTATGTAACCGCTGAGCCACCACTCCAGTCCCATGACTTGTTTTTAAAAATTAAGCATAAATCTCTAGAGAGTCACCCAGGTTTTTACAGGGATCCGTGATTCATTCCTAGGTATTGCTCAGTATTATTCCATGGTGTGGGTGTGCTACAGTTTATTTATCCATTCACCCATTGAAGGACACAGAGTTGGGTCCGGATTTTGGCAATTATGAACAAACATGTGTCAACAGGTTTTTGTGTGGATGTGAGTCTTTATTTCTCTGGGATAAATGCCCAGGGTTGCAAATGCTGGATCATATTATTATTGCATGGCTATTTTTAAATTTATTTCAAAAGAAACTACCAAACTGTTTTCCACAGTGGCCGTATCATTTATATTCCCACCAGCAATATGTGACAATTGCGTTTCTTGATATCCTTGATAGTATTTGGTATTGTCACTACTTTATCCATTCTGATAGTTTACAGTGGTATTGTATGGTTGTTTCAGTTTGCATTTTCCTAGTGGTTTTGGTTAAAAATATTCATGTAAGCTTATTTGCCATTATTTCATCATTTCACTACTAGCATGGCAATCACCGTCATCACCCGATCATTATTTCATCACTGAAGTATTTCTTCACATCTTTTAACCATTTTCTGATTGGATTGTGAAGCTTTGACTATTTGAGAATTTTTTTTCTATATTTTAGATGATAGTCCTTTGGTGGATTATGTGACTTGCAAATATTTTCTCACTCTGTAGCTTGTGTATTTATCCTCTTAACAGAGTCCTCTGCAGAGGCAAATTTTTTCATTTTCATGAAGTGCAATTTCTTGATGTTTCTTTTTATGGACTGTATTTTGAGTCAAGTCTAAGAGCTCTTTGCTTAACCCTGGATTCTGAGGTTTTTCTCCTGATTTTTTTTTTCTGAAAAAGTTTTATAGCTTTACATTTATATTTAAATTCATGATTCATTTTGATTTAATTTTTATATGAGATGTGAACCTTAGGTCAAGACTCCTTTCTTTTTTCCCCATGGATGTCCGATTGCTCCAAACCAATTTGTTGAAAAGGCTATCTCTCTTCCAGCAAATTGCTTTTTCACTTTTGTAAAAAATCAGTCAGACATTTATGTGGGTTAATTTTGGATTCTCTGTTCTATTCTAATGACCTATGTTTCTATTGCTGTTTTTATAAAATTGTCTTGATTTCCATAGCTGCATATTAAATCTGAAATTTGAGTAGACTGATTCTTCTCAATTTTTTTCAGTATTATTTCAGCAACTCTAATTCCTTTGTCTTTCCACATCAATTTTAGAATATTCTTGTATGTGTGTGTATTTATGTACATGTAATTTTGCTGATATAAGAATTGCATTAAAATTAAAATTGCACATCTACTTGGGGAGAACTGATGTCTTTACTATGTTGAGTCATCTTTTCTGGATTTATTTAAATCTTCTTTCATTTATTTCATCAGCATTATAGCTTTTAGAATACAAATTGTATAAATGTTAGACCTAAATATTTAATATTTGTTTTTTTAATGAGATAGGGAGAGAGAGAAAAATCAACTTTATTTATTTTTCTGTCTGGCCTTTGTTTTTCCAACACTTCATTGTGTGTGTGGTACTGGGATTTGAACTTGGGTCCTCACACATGCCAGGCAAGCACTCCAACTCCTGAGCCGTTGCTCCAGCCCCTAAATATTTCATTTTTGGGGGTGATGTAAAGGACATTGTATTTTCAATTTTGACATCAACATTTTCATTGAAATGTGATTGTTTTTGGTGATGTTTATATTATTATATCATATGAACTTGTCATGCTCCTTTATTAGTTCCAAGAGTTTTAAAAATAGATTCCTTATGACTTTCTACACAAACCATAATGTCTTCTGCAAATAGGGACAGGTTTATTTCTTCCTTTCTAATCTATGTGTCTTTTATTTTATTTTTTATGCTGATTAAAACTTCTAGGCAGTGCTGAGAGTGATGAGTGTGACCATCTTGCATTGCTCTGACAGGGGAAAAATACCTGGTCTTTCACAGTTAACAAGAATGATAACTGTAATGATTGTAGATTCTCTTTATTAAGTTGAGGATGTTCCCTCCAGTCATGGTTTTTCACAGCTTTTATATATATATGTTAAATTTTGTCATTTTTTTCTTTATCAATGATGTTGTCATGTGACTTTCTTTAGTCTGTCAATATGGTGGATTACACTGATGGATTTTGAACCAGTTCTGGATCCCTTGAATTAACTCCATTTGATCACGATGTAGATAGATAGATGATAGATATAGATAGATATTGCTGAATTGCTTTTTATTAAAGATCTTTTTTATTTGTAGTTGTAAAAGATATTAATCTTCAGGGTTTCTTTTTTTGTATTGTCTTTTTCTAGTTCTGGTATTGGGATAATAACTAGATTTATAATATGAATTTGAAAAGTCTTCTCATCTGTTGTTTTATTTTATTTTATTGTGGGCTGTGGCCATGTACATACTAAGCACATTTTCTACCACTGATTTACATCCCAGCCTCCTCTTCTATGTTCTGGATGAGATTGTGTCCAAGGGTTATTTACTCCTTAAATATTGGTAGAACTCTCCAGTGAAACCACCTAGATCTGAAAATTTCTCTTCCAGGAGTTTTATTATTAAAATTTCAAGGAAGTATTCCATTTAATTTCAGTTGTCAAGTTCATGTGGATTTTAAGAGTAGTTTGTAGTTTGCTATTTATTGTTTATTTTTATTGGTGCATTATAATTACATATAATAGTAGGATTTGTTGTTATATATTCATATATGCACACAATGTAGCAATATCACCTTTTTCCACACTTAGTTGTATATGTGGTGCTGAGGTTTGAACTGAGGTCCTCACGCATGCCAGGCAAGGGCAATACTTCTGTGACAGTTCTCCAGCCCTATAACAATATAATTTGATTAATAACATTCCCCAGCATCTTCCTTTCCCTTCCCTCCTCCATTCCCCTCGTCCTTTTCCTCTACTGGTCTCACTTCTGTTTTCATGGGACACCCTCTTTCTACCTCCACACCTTTCTCTCTCTCTTTCTCTTTCTCTTTTGTCTTTAACTTCTGTGCATAAGAGAAAAAATACAACCCTTGACTTTAAGTTTAGTTTATTTCATTTAACACACTGCTTTTAAGTATCATCCATTCTCCTGCAAATGACATGATTTCATTCTTGTTTATGGCTGAATAAGAGTGTATTGCTGGGGCGGTAGCAGTGGCTCAGCAGTTACGGTGCTTGCCTGGCATGTGCGATTATGTCAGTCAAACCCCAGAACCATGTACACAACAAAGTGTTGGAGAAATGAAAGCCACATGAAAAAATTAAATAAAGTTGATTATCTGTTTCTCTCTTTCTCACTGGCCCTCTTTCTCTCTCTCTAAAAAATAAAAGTATAGTGTATATATATATGCCACGTTTTCTTTGTCCATTCTTCCATTGATGAGTACCTAGACTGGTTGCATAATTGGCTGGTGTACCTTGTGCTGCTATAAATGTGGGTATGCATATACTGCTATAGTACACTTACTTTAATTCTTTAGGATAAATGACAAAGTTTGGTGGTATTCTGTTATCATCTTCTTCAGGCATGGAGGTGTTACCAGCAGTGATTGGGGAAGAGTGTGTGTGTGTTGGGGGATAGGGAGTCATGTTGTGTCACTTGACTCTTATGGTTCTTACAAGAGATTGTCAGCAAGATACAAACTATAGTAAAAGTATGGCAAAGTTTATTAGAAATTAACATCCTCTACGGAAAGTGTGGGTTGTCCCAAAGAGAAGGGTGACCACATTCCCCTTTGTTCCCTAGTTTCTATCTTGGTCTTAGAGAAGTTTCTAGGGAGTCCTACCTAGGCAACACCTTACCATAGGATTGCCTCAGATTTTTAAGTCTCTACTACATATGATTTTACCCACAGGTACCCTAGCAAAACCCAAGAGGGAGACATTTTAGTATTATAAGAAGATTAAAATGACATGTTAAAGAAATAAAATCACTTTGGCTTATGCTGACTGATCTAATTGAAACTTGTTTTTACAGATTTTACGGTCAGTGGGCTTTGCTTTTAATTATCCTGACTTGCTGAGTCTTGGAATGCTTGGTCTGTATAGAGGTCACAGAATTCCCTTTTCAGGGTAATCTGAGTTCCTATCAGCAGGGAAGAGTCTGACATTCCTTGATCCTGAGGGAACAGCCCTGAGGATAACAGGTTATATGTCAAAGAATGTAACATACCTGTTGACTTAAGCCAGAGTGGCCCTGGGTAAACTGCTTTTTAAGAAAACTTGTGGAGGGCTTGCACATAGGCCCAATTTATAGAATTATCCTATTAACTTCATAATCCTGCTGTTTGCTTCTATCTACAATCTATCAGAGGGTCTGCAGTTCAGGTAGTTTCCCAGCTAGTAATTTGGTTTTATCTCCTCCTTTTCTTTGCTGGTCATATTAGCATTACGTGGACATTATTGAATTTTTCAAAGAACCAGCTCTTTGTTTCATTTTGTCTCTTGTTTTTTCTGATTTAAATTTAATTGATTTACACCTTTGTTTTTATTGTTTCTTTCCTTTGGATTACATTGCTTTTTGTTTTCCTAAATTCTTTTTTTTATATATAATTAAGAGAGAAGAGGGGAGAGAAATAAAGAGAGAGAAAAAGAGAGAATCAATTTTATTTAGTTTTCCATGTGGCTTTCATTGCTCCAACACTTTTGTACGTTGTGCTGGGGTTGGAACCTGGGTCCCCGCTCATGCCAGGCAAGCACCATAACTGCTGAGCCACCATTCCAGCCCTTCCTAGATTCTTTATGTGGGAAATTAGAGACTTTTTTCTAAATCTGTAATGCTATATCATTTTTCCTCACAGCAATGATTTAGATGTGTCTTAAATTTTTATTACTTTTTCATTAACTTCAATCTATTTTATTTGTATTGAAATTTTCTCTGTGTTCCATAGATTGTCAGAGATCTTTGGCTGAGTAGCCAAGTTTTTGAAGTTTTTTCCTCTTATATCTCTATTACTGACTTCTAGTCTGAGTCTTTCATGGTTGGGAAATAAGTTTTATTTAATGTCAATTCTTCTAAATTTCTTAAGGTGTGTTTTATGATTCAGAATATGAGTTATCTTGGTATATGTTCTGTAAGCATGTGAAAAGAATGTTTATTCTTTCCTACTTGATAAGAGTGTTATATAAATATCAATTAGATTCTACTGATTATGAGGCTATTGAGTTTCTATTTTTGCTGCCTTTCTGCTTAGCTATTTTACTTGTTTAGAGAAAGCAGTGAAGTCTCCAACTGTAAATGTGGATTTATTTATTTCTTATTTCAGCTTTATTAGGAGGTGTGCCTCCTTGCTAATGGCCAGATGAAGGTAAAGGCAAAAATTTAGCTTTCACATACATCCTTCATGCAAAACCAAAGTGGAGATTGGGCTCCTTCTTTCTGCTGGACATGTCATGAGCAGAGGTCCAGGTAGTTTCCAGAGAGAGAGAAAGAGAGAAAGAGAGAGACCTCAACTCAGAATGAGTGGGATTTTAACAAGTGTCACTGAAATGGATCTAAGGATGTATCGGTTAGAGGCACAGAGATTTATTTATGAAAGCAAAGACAAGTTCAAGGGAGAATGTGGGCTGTCTCAAGACTGATGAGGGATTTCAGGCTCTTCTTACAAAGGAAACTGGTGTGCATGAAATGGAATGTGGGAAGGACATCAGTCTGGGTGATCACACACTGATTTATGGTGGTCTGGCCATTAGGATTCTTAGGCTGATGTCTTCATTAACATATCAATAGATAATATTGGAAGTGCCCTGTATTATAGATTTCTTTAAATACCATATCTCTGTTTGCTCATTCTAACAGGTGTCTGGTGACAGTCTGTGTCTTTGTTTGCAGGTGCCTGTCTCCTTCCCTTACCGCAAGGGAGAGAGAAGGGCAAAAGCCAAACTCTCTCCTATCTCTTTTCATATGGATGCTAATTCCATCAGGAGGGTTCCAACCTCGTGACCTCATCTAATTCTAGTTCCTCCCAAAGGCCCTGCCTCCTCAAACTTTCCCAGGGTTTCAACATATGAATGGTATGAGGGATCCAAATATTCAGTCCATAGCAGTTACACTTGGAAGAACTAGGGGGGAAAACACACCTTTATTTCATCTTTCCAGAAATTCCTGTTTATTTTTTCAACATCATTTTTATCCTTCAAAAGACTTCCTAACCACCTCAAACTCAACATCATTTTTATCCTTCAAAAGACCTCCTGACCACCTCAAACTCGTAGAAATTGTCCTTATTAGAGAAGCTCTTTGCATAAGTGATAACACATTAAAATTATTTTTACATTCGTTCAACATTTTATAACAGTTGGCATATTTAAGGACTCAAACTGCTTCTCTTCATTTTTCAGAGCTGAAGGTAATAAAGGGCAGAAGCAATGATGGAGGTTGCCCTGTTCACCCTGATTCTTGTGATCACACCATAAAGATTTCAGACATGTTCAGAGACAAGCATGAGTTTATTAGAAGGTATAAGAAAGTGCAAAGGGGACACTCTCAAGGGAGCGAGAGGGTCCTCTCACAAGAGGAGAAGGATGGGTGTGCCCCTTCTGTTTTCCTTTTATTGAGGGTTGCAGAGAAGTTTCCAGAGACTCCTGCCCAGGTCTACCTTTTGACTTTTGACTGACAGCATAGGAACTGCATGGACCACCTTGGAGAGCAGATGGCATATGGTGCTTGTAGAAGAAAAGTTAAGAAAATTGAATGCCTTGTTTTCACTCCAATTTCCTGCCTCCTTCACCAGTTTGCTACCTTTTGAATAACCCTTAGCAAGCTTTTATTTGTGAGAGTACTGATGTTTTGTTACCAGAGTGACTAGGGGTTGTGACACAGTTTTGGTGATAAGGGAAGGTCCAGGCCACCTGGTAGGGAGTGGTATGGTCTTGAAACAATAGTTTTTCTAAAGGGAATGTTCTTATGGCTTGGGGAGGTCTTAACATAGTAACCCCCGTCTTCCATGTGCTTGTCTGGTCAGATAAGCCTCTCTGTGGTTTTCTGTCCTCTTCATTGTCCTTTTCCTGCTTCACCATTTATGGCAGACTAGCTACCTAACAAAAGTAATGTTGAAACAAGTTACCATAACAGGAATATGTTTATTTAGAATAACCAAACCTTTTTTATGTCAACTATTTCATAACAGTAATGAAGATGTAATTTGTGGAATATGTCTCTTCTATTAAACGTAGTTGGCTTTTGTGATGAAAAATGTCCAATCAAAACACTCAGCCTGCATATAGTCATAGCAGAACTACAAGAATTGTCTTTTTTTTTCTTTTTGCTTGCTTCCTGGAGTTTCTCCTTACAGAAGCCTCTATCTGACATTTTAAATCCTTATCAATAAACCATACCTTGGGTTACCCATTGTGTTCTTTGGGTATCTTGAACTAGATCTCCTTAAGCACTTCTTCTTACAAAGTTAACAGATGCCCCCAAAGAGTCCATTTGCGTCTGATTATTGATGGAACTGAGCATGTGGCGCAGGAACTTCTTGGCCACATGTGGTGTGCTGTGTTGGGCAGTACCAAGTGTTGCTCATAGGATTTTCCAACTTAGGGGGTTTCAGGAGAGAAACACGGGTTCCACTCAGCTGAGAGTCCTAGAAAAGTCTGTTTGTGGAAGAAGGTGACCTGTTATGAAGTCTTACAACCTCTGGCCTTTCCTGTTTCTGTGAAACCAGTACAGGTGATTAGAGTCTCATGGCATACCTGCAACTGTGTCCTATGTATCAGTTGAGAAACTGTACTTAAATGTAGAAGATTGTGGCCTTGCTATCTTACATTTCTCTCCAACTGCTACTGATACAGGACAGAAGAAATAAAATGAAGAAAGGAGACAAAAGGAAGGACAAGGAGCCTATAACTTTAATCTGAAACCCCTGTGCTAAACTTTCTCGTACCTTTCCTCCCCGACTCAGTTCTAAGCCTGTCACTCTCAGATGTGGTGGAAATCTACAAATCTTTACTCACAATCTTGAACTTAATGGAATTACCCATGTGTGACAATTTTCCTGTGCACTGTTAATTAGAGTATTAATACATGTATTTTTTAGACTGATAGAGCAAAGGGAGATATAAAATCCATAATGCAGAATAATTTCCCAATGTTAGCTATTGATCAGATAATAGAGAAGACATTAACTTAAGGATCCTGAGAATTGGCAGACCACTGTAACAGCCCTGTGGTCAGCAGGCTATCTGATATCACCCCTACATACCTTCCCACACTCACCCCTCACAATGTTTCTGTTAAAAAGAGAAGCTTGTGACCCCAAAGTACTTCTCACACCAAATAACTGGCATTCTGCCTTCAATGTACTCCTTGCTTTCCTAAATAAATCTGAGGGATGCTGAAATTCTTTTCTGTCACATCCTGAGTTGAGATATCACGTTCTGGGACCTCCTTATGCCTCCCCCTGTGGTAGCATCCTGCCCTGGCACCCAACCTGAGGCATTCTGTGGCACTGACTTTGATAAGTTTACCCAATTGCTTCTCTTTCTGCTTTGAATATACTTATTAAATATAAGCGTTATGTACTTCCAATCTCACCCTCTGCCTTATTCACTTTCAAAGGCTGGGGCATTATGATCTCAGTCTGCCTACCTTGCTGTGGCTCCCCCTTTTTGGTGGCCAGGGCATCCCTGAGCTGTGCAGATTCAAGTGGCAATGATGTGTCTGGGATCCGGTGGAGTCTTTTGAACTCTAACTGTGCAGGAGCTCATTGATTTTTGTGCGTGTGTCACTACTACAATGATAGGGGCCTGGTAATTGTTAGTACTCAATGAATGGTTATTAAATAAATTTATATAAGAACATATGTCATCACTTGCACATTTATTTATTATCATCTCACAATCAAAATATTATTGTGACAGGAATAGACTTTTTAAAGGTAAATAACCATATTCTTATTTGTCAAGTTTTTCAACATCCAAATCCCAGGAAGAATGGAAACAATACAACTGAATTGCCAAACTAATACATTTCAGCTCAAGCAACAGAGAGATCATGGATTCCATCTTAATACCTACAGTGAGAGCTACTTTGAAATTTTTCTACTGTGCACAAATGTATTCTGCACTTGGAAATATCAAGCACTAGGCTGACAGCTAACATCACAGATGTTTGAAAACAAACAAAAGGAGAATGTGATTTGATTATTTGTTTATTTCCAAAAGTTCTGAGAACAATACACTGACACCTCATTTGGCTAACACAAAATAAAAGGCACCGCAAAGACACTGTTTCTCATCTCAAGTGGGCACGTTTTCTGCAGTGCTTGTTTTCTTTTGTGGTTGCTCTACATTTTCTTGAAATACATCCCCAGTTTGTTCTTCTAAAACTGGTATTTCTTAAAAAGCTCAGCTTCAAAAATGTCAAATATAATGAAAAATGAAAATCACAAAAGAGAAAGTTGTTCACAGACACTCCCCTGGGGTTCCCTCATGTTTCTGGGTCACCATGCTGACTCTCCATGTGTTAGAAATAATATCCACAGTATACTTAGCGGGGAACCCCTTGTGGTCAGGGTCAGAGTGGGCTCCAAATAAACAAAGCCAACCCCTTCCTCGAAGACAATGTACCATCTGCTCAGAAATACTCCATATCACCCACCAAAGCAGTTCCAAAAGAAGTTCCCCTTTCAAAATAGAAGAAAAGGAAAACGCCTTTGAAAATATTACAAAAGGGCACTCTGTTTTCAGTCTTTTGGGCTAGAGTGGATGAATGATATGGGAACCAAGGCCTGTCTAATTTGATTGACACCATCCAAAGGAGGCAGTGAATAAGTGCTGAAGTTCTGATGAATTGAAGATCTATAAACTCTGATCAATGTAGAGGATGAACAAATGGCACAGGATTGCAGAAGTTTCAAACGAGAAAGGAGCTTGTGTCCTTTCTGTAAAACAGAGGGGTAAAATCTACTCTTGTCTTACACATGGGGCATCTAAAATGAAGAGAAGAGTAACCTGCACAAATTTTTGTCCCATAGATGCTTCCGTACTTAATAACATTAATATCCCTAGTTATTTCAGCTATGGTTTATTGAGTATGTGAGGAGGTACATAAAATCTTAGATTCTGAAATCGAAGATCATTGAATCTAAACTCCAACTATTCCATTTATTAGTTATGTGACCTTGTCCAGATTGTGTAATTGCTATCTCTTTGATGTAGCTTCTTCATTTGCAAGCTTTAAAATGATAATTTTCTCATTGTAGTTATAATTAGGTAGCAAATATACATTAAAAAGCTTGAGATGAGCCAGGAATATCATAGATGATCCATAAATATTAGCTATTATTTATATCAACTATAATAAATGTTCCCTTCATTTGCTAATGTTCTACAAACTGGAAAAGAAAACAGTCATGAAAATTCTCAGTAAACAATAGTGTCTTTTATGCAGAGCTATAGCTACTACATTAGCTATTGAATCCAATTGGTGTAATGTTTTCAATATTGAATATAGTGAAAATTAATATAGTATATTTTCATGTATTATTCATTCACTGAAACTTTTGCTAGCCTTAGTGAGTAT
This sequence comes from Aplodontia rufa, assembly GCA_004027875.1. NCBI lineage: Eukaryota > Metazoa > Chordata > Mammalia > Rodentia > Aplodontiidae > Aplodontia > Aplodontia rufa. The sequence continues at coordinate 107,974 of PVKS010001407.1, read as the reverse complement.
TATAGTTTCTACTGAATGGTCTCCTGTCTTGCTATTTGTTACAGACCCTATCGTATCTATCTTTTTTCTAATTCTTAAAATCACACTGTGCAGTGATTTTATAAAGGGAACTCACACAGAGAAGAAACACCAGGCAATCAAGTTAAACCCAAACTCGCACTGCTTCCAATAAGTCGCCTAAATGGCCAAATGCCCGTCACAGCTTTTGAGAGGGCCATTCTGTCTGCTAGCTACGTTCCAAACGGTTTCATTTGGAAACATCCATGGCACATCAGTGAGCTGTTGGCATGCCTGAATGTGATTCTGACTGTCAAAGGCCTGAGTCCTTCTTCGAGTTTGTCTCAGCTGCCAGCTTGGTTTGGATTATCCTTGGGGAAAATGAATGCCACTTCCGAGCAAAACTAGGTAGCAATATCTATAAAGTGCACCATTTGCTAATGCTGATTAACAAGTCATATTTCAGTATGACACATATGAACAGAGGTGGGCATGCCAGGAAATGTGAAGAGTTTGAGATTTTACCTTCCATGAAAGCTGACAAATTAGTTTCATAGATGCTGGCAGAAGATACAGGCCCCTGGGTCAGAGACAAAAGACTTTATTATTCACAGTAAGAGATTCATGTTCATAATGGTTTCTATTGTCCCTATATATCTTGGGACAATGCAGAGGTGAACTGAGGTGGCTGCTACACACGCAGTGGATCTGTGTCTTAGCTGAGGAGCCTGAGCTCAGGGAAAGATCCAGTCTTACAGGAGTGGTGTGATATACTAAGAAATCCATCCAAATTGTGCCCCGGAGACCTTCAGCTCAGGAAGCACATCTGCCCTCTGCCTCAGAGGGAGACACTCTCTTGATCACCCTAGACAAGTGTCTGAAAAGATAGCTCAGAATAAAACTGTCAGTGCCTTACTTAGAAAATGGCAGAAACAGAGAAACCCATGGAGAATGGCCTCTCAAGTGTGGCTTTGTGATGGATGGTACCTCAGTTGTACTGCCATGGGCAGGATGAGATGGAGATCCAAGAGAGGCAATTTCTATTTCCTGTTCCATATAGTGGGTTTCTATGTAAGCTTTCACTTAAAGAAAGATGTCGATGGTTATAACCAAACTTATCTGGCAAATAAGAACTAAAAACAAATACGTAATATGACATTACCAGAGAAAGGCAATGACCCATTATGAGTTAAGAGGATTATGTAACTGACTCTCACACTAAATAATGTGCAACGGTGAACAAATCTCATAAGCACTATGAACCTCGAATTTGTTTTCAAAATGGTGATAATGATATTTTCTATCACAGAAAGTGATTGGAGAGTCTGAACAAGATAATGTATTGAATTCTAATGGTCCTCAAAAATAGTGCTTGCTTTCTGTAGCAGATGCTAGTGGTGCTTGGCACAGATACTATGGATCCCTTTCATCTATGTGATACATCCATGCCCCAGCTGCTGTGTATGCTGCTGTAGCTATCACTACCACACCTTTCTCAGAGAACTACTCATTTGATTGGCAGCCTTTCCTGGAGATATATATGTTGGAGTCATGTTCCCTCCCTACCCCCATGGCTAATGGTTGATTTCAGAAGTGATTCAAAACTCCAACTCTCTTGAATCAAGGTGGGACAGAGGATAAAGTGAAATTTACTTTCCAGGGCTCCCAGAAGGATCAGACTGAAGTCAGACTTCACCGGAAGCTGCGTCTTTGCTTAGCTTCTGCCCCTTCCCTATCCTGTGTCCTTGCCTTACTTACATCTCTCCTTGAGAGCACCTCCTCAATAAATCACTGATTTATTAATGAGAAGTGAACATGAATATCTATCTCATGTTCTGCTCCCTGGGAACTTGCCCTAAGACACCATTCAAACATTGTCTCTGTGTTGGCACAAATTGAACAGTATTCAACTGTACCGGTCACATTAATATTCTGATTTCCTCTGGTATATTTCTCTAATCTGTCTTTATAATTACAAAGTACAGAAGATGAAAGGCATATTGCCGTTCTGTACACATTTAAAATTAGAAATATTTTCCCAACATAAATATATTAAAAGAGGTCAGAAAATCTTAGTAGAGGAATCAGGGATATATTGTTTCCTTTATTTTGCTGAACCAGGTCATTAATTAACATTTCAATATATAGTTAGCACTTTATTTTATATTGCACACATGTGCATACATGCATGCATGCATATGCAAACACATAGCAGTTTTGTTGTAATATCTCTTTTGAAAAATGTGAATTTGTTCTAACATCATTTATATATCAGGGAATGGTTTGAATATGACATGAATTTCATGTTTGCTTAAGTATGATTTCACCCATGGGAAATGTTGGTGAATTTGAATTCAAAAAACTACACTGACCTGAACCATGCAAGGATACAAAATAAAAAATGTATGCATGCGCGCGCGTGCACACACACACACACACACACACACACACACAGAGTTCTCTACCATTTACCTTGGTTTACTGCAGATACCAGGAGCAACCTTTCTCACAATTTAAGAAAGCAATGACTATATGAAAGGACCTTAAATGCAATGGTCTACTTTTGCAGAAGTGGCTTTTTATTTCCTTTTTATTGAGAAGCAAAAATTATAAACATTTGTCATGTACAACATACTGTTTTGAACTATGTGTATATTGTGACAACTAAGGACAGCAGGGTAGGTGTGGAAAGTGGTCAAAGAATATAAAATTTCAGTATAAGGAAGAGTAAGAGAGCTATTTTGCAATATGGTGACTGTAGCTAATAACAGTTATATTATTGAAAATGCCAAAAAAGTAGATTTTAAGGATTCTCGTCACTAAAAAATGCTATGTGCATTTGTAACCATTTAACATATATAAAACCATGCTACCTTAATATACATGTATATGGGCATTTATATATGTAATAACAAAAATTACATTGGAGAAAAGAGAGCAGGGAGGGGATGAAGTAGGGGAGATACTGGATAAGGATCAGAATCAAGTTACATTATTGTTATGTCTGCATATATGAATGTGTAGCAATGAATCTCTTTAATATGTAAGAACATGCTGAAGTAATAATAATAATAGTTATTATTATTATAATAAAAGTCAAGCTACCGTTTTTACTAGATTCCTATCAATTTTTATACCCCTCATGAAGTTTTTGAGCACATTTCCTTTGAACTCCATGTGTACTATAATTGGTCTTTGGTGATTTTGCATAACATTGTGACTTTTGGTAATGCCCAGGACTTGATAGAGTAGTGTATCTGTTCTACCTCCCTTGCTGTCCCCTCTGCTTGGAACACCCTTTCCTCCTTATTCTATTACCCAGTACTTATCCTTTCTTCAAATTTATCCCTGCTTTTCCAGGAAAGATGATTATCTTTGGCTTATTGCCCACAGAAGCAGGGATTTGGAGTGTATGTGGTTTATTTGGGAGGTGATTCCAGAACAAACGGATAGGACAGGGTAGCAGGCAGACCATATGGATGGAAATGTGCACACAGGGAGTGCTGGTGAGCATCTTACCTCTCTGGCACTCAGGGTTCAAGCCTGCTGAGGCCATCTGAGGGATGGTGTGGACGTATTTCAGAGTTGTCTCACCCGGGAACAATAAATCTCAAATGTTTTTCCTTGCTTCCATCTGTCATTGTCTGAGGACTGTTCCCAAGGGCATCAGTTGCCTGGCACTTTTTGTCTGCCCCATGTGTGGTCTGAGAGAAAGCCCTCAGATGGAAAGTCTCAGGTGTTTGCAGGAGCATGCTATTAGCATATAATGAAATGGTGAATGCACATGGGTTGTGAGGGGGAGTGTGAGGGTGTGAACATCTGCTGTTCCTCTATTCTTCTATTGACTTTCCTTGTCAAGGAAAACTACTGCTATACACGTCTTTGAATTTGCATTCTTTTCTTTGTAGCACTTACTACACTGGTTAATTTTCATTCATTTAAAGAGATATTTGCTATATATTCAGTGCTGGAGTCAGCTCACACTGGCTCATAAGAGCTGATTGTGCTGGTAACCCGTTAATGTCCTGTGAAACAGGCTGTGGTGAGAGTCTTTACAACACAGAAATTGGCAAACACCACAAGATGTTCCCTCCCTTCAGTCTCCCAGTGCCTTCTGGAAAGCTGGTTGTTGAATGCTTGCAAGCACAGCTGCTGTGTGAGTGGTCTGTGTTGCTAGTGCACACACTCCCTCTTCTTGCAGGCAACAGAGCTGCCTGGGTCCCTAGGATGACTGAATCCATGTATTGGCTGCTTGAGGGGATTGTGAATGCCTCTGTGGATTGTGGAGAATGTCTGCCAAAACACTTAATATTAATCTTAGTAGAGTGGCTATTGACCTCTTCTTGGCAGTAATTAGGTCACAGGAACTGTTGCAACTTGTGGCCATCGTGTTGTCATTGGTCAGTGGCAAGAAGAATATTTGTCACCCTAATTGCTCTGTGGAGAGGACATTCATCTAGCACATCTTAGTGCTGAATATTATTACATTCTGAGAAGTGAGGGCCATGAGTACTCCAGACAGAATTTTCACCTCTGAAGAACATGCTTAATATTGTTCTTAAAATGTTATTGTTTAGATTTTGTAAAACCAAATTAAAGCACAGGTGAGCATCACTTTGGATGAAACATCAGCAAAAGTAACAGCCACCATGAAAATCATGTGCTGTGTTTCTTTTTTTTAAAAAAATTTTATTAAGGAGTTGTATTGCTGTAGTACAATGATAAATGCACATGTAGTAACAATATGATAAGCCCCTGATCCTAACCCATAGTTGCCCACACATTGCCCATATCCCAGTCTCTTGATTCTTCTATATTTTCCTCTGTAATGGTTATAAATCTCTCTCTCTCTCTCTCTCTCTCTCTTTATATATATATATATATATATATATATATATATATATATATATATGGTTGTGAATTTTTGAGAATTAAATGATTACATCATAAGTATTATATAAGTATTATTTGGCTTCTCAGGGGAGTAAAGAGTAAGCTACATTGTTGATTTTCCCCCTAGATTTTTCCCTATCTTCCCTCCCTCTCCCTTCCCTGCTTTTAATTCCCTCCCTCCCTCCCCTAAATATCTATGATTATGTACTACATTTATATCAGTGAAAGAGTGGAAAGAAATTCTCTGGGAAAATAAAATAGCTTCTGGGGAAAAGGATCAGAGGTGTGTGGATTCAAGCTGACTTGCTATAATTATATATACATAGCTGCACACTTCTGCAAAGTAGTTCCATTGATTTAAATTCCATTGGTTTAAATTGTATCTAATGCACGTAATTATATTTTAGAGATAAATGCAACTGGCTGTAAAATGGGTAGGTTTATAACTCCAGTGACCAGTCATAGAGCAATTATTTTTGACATGAAAGATAATGTTCCCAGTGTATAGTCTTTTGTAAGATTGAGAGAAACCTGGAATAAACATATTTTTAACATTTTTAGCATAGTTTGAGTGTGTCTCTACATGTGTATGCAAGCAGGAGACTATAAGCTTAGGCATTATTTTTTATTATTTTAAAGTAGAATCCTTGCTTTCACTCCAAACATAAATAGAAATTTTACAGCAATTTCTGAAATTCCTGAAAAAAATCTCTACTTAGAATGCTCCAGATAGGTGGATGTTGTATATTTGGTTACAACTACAAAGTTACATCTGGATAGTGCAAAATGTTATCTGATTCAAGTAGCCATTGGTGATCTTTATGACTGCAATTTAATGAACCAAGAGTTTCCACTTGCTGCACAGAAATTATCAAAGTTCTATCAGTATGGGCAGCCTGGGATTGAAAAGTAGAAGACATTCCTATTTTAACTTCCAAATCAAAATCAGGATAGGAAACACCCATGCCTGTTTCTTTTAAATTTATTTTTAATCATCTTCATTTTTAATCAGAAAATTATATCTATCTAGAAAAAAGTGAAATCTAGAAGAAATGACACAAACATTTAATATTGTGTTGACATTTTAAAATGTAACATTTCAGCATGGATTTATGCCAATGAGCTGTTTTAAAGGAAAAGGCAAGATTTAAAGTGAAAATAAATAAGGAACTTCCTAACCCGCATAATGCAAAGAATTAGCCTCAGGACTTATATTTCTGTAACCTTCTTCTAAGACTTTGTGATCTCATTTTCTTATACAAATAATACACATCAAATACAAACATGAAGAATTTTGAAATTGTGAGAATATAACATATTTTTCAGGCATGATTTCAAATGACTTGTAACCATTCTTTTTCGATTTATACAGCATTTACAAGTTTCATACCTTTACCTGTGAATACATTCATCTAACAAACAAGGAGTGGCCATCTAGACGGTATTAACACATATCAAATAAAGATCAAACTTCTCAAAAATTTCCGTCATAGGTCAGTTTCTTTTTGCATTGAATTAGTCATCTGCCCTATACATAGTAAACTTCACAATTTCAAGCTGGACTTCATATGACATATTAAAACAATATACATTAACATTTTATTATAGTGGCAAACATGGCCCACAGAACCAGATATTTTGGGTTTAAATTCTAGCTCTGCCTATGACCTCTATTGGGGGTATAGTCCACCCCATTTTTTTTTTGCCTGAAACATGAGAATACTGATAATGAAAATTAAATAAATTTAAAATAAAATGAAAATTCAAATATAAAATTAAATAACTTAAAAATAGAATACAATGGGTATATAGTGTTTAGAATATTTCCTAGACTACAGTAATCATCATCATGTAATTATTAATACTGAAATATGCATTTCTTCCTATGTGCCACACTCTGGCTTGTATTACTAACTGGAGAGGGAAAGTATCTAAAGTGTACGGATATCTTGTGTTCTAACAGGGAGACACATCCACCCATAAATATCTGTTACACAAGAATGTAAATAATGCAACAGATTAATGTGTTACATGAGGCAGGAGTCAGAAAAGAGCAAACTTTGAGGTGAGATCCAAAATATAACTCATAATTCTCCAAGGAGGGAAGGAGGCAGTATTTTCTAATTCAAGGAAGCATTCAAATACATGATAGAATTGTTGCCTTACTGAAATTAGAGCCCATTCACAATGTCTGTTTTGAGTGTAGGTGGTATCTTTATATTTAAAGACGATTGCTTAGGTGACAGAATAAAATGTTTTGTACTGTGGTAGGAAGAACGCTGGCTTGAAGATGAAAAGACCAGATTTGCTTTGCATCAACTGTGAAACTTGGGAAAATTTCCCAAGGGCTAGACGACCTTTAATGTCCTCGTACCTCCTCAGTTATGCTTTGTTATTTTTAACGCTTTTGAGTTAAGTTTGCACTTCAATGCAAACACTCAGCAACTATACAAAATGAGTTTTCAAATCTACAAGTGCAATCTAGTGTGGATGCTAGGGAGGAAGATAAAAATGGAATTTGATGCTTGTTTTATTAATTCACTAGGGATTTTACATGACAGGCATTGATGAAGAAGAAAATCTCTGTTTAGTTTAATGACAGGTTTAGTATCCCTTATCCAAAATGCTTGGGACTAGACTTGCACTGGATTTCAGAATTTATCAGATTTTTGAATATTTGCATATGTGTAATGAGATATCATAGGAATGTGACCCAAGTCTAAACATGAAACTTACTTGTGTGAGTTTAAACATATAGCCTGAAGGTAATTTTATATTTTGAATAATTTTGTGGAATTTTCTACTTGCATTATGTTGGCACTCAAAAGCTTCAGATTGTGGATCATTTTGTATTTTAGATTTTTGGATTAGGTGTGATCAACCTGTATTTATTGATAAATTTTTACCAAAAATTTATATTGATTAAAGGATAGATCCTTCCCTCAGAGGATAACCTTATTTTAATTTTCATAGTTACTGAAATGGATTGTTAAATTAATACAACATTCCTTTTACTGTGATCAGGAGTTCTCCTGTTGGATTCATGTCCTGGAGAGTAATGTATAGACAGGAAGTTCTTTGAGGCCAGATGTAGCAAGAGCTTCAGACTTACCTTCCTGTGAACTTAGCAAACTCTCTGGAGGAAGGTCCCTATCACGGTTTGGATCTTAAATGTACACCCAGAGTTCTTGTGTTGAAGGCTTGGTCTCCAGCTTGTGGTGCTATTGGGAGATGATGGAAATTTTAGGAGATGGAGCCTCATTGGAGGTGGGTCACTAAGAGTATGTAGGCCCTCGAAGGAAATATTAGAACCCTGGTTCTTTCCTTTCTTTGCTTCCTGGCTACTATGAAGTGAGCAGCTTTCCTTTGACATCGGCACCCTGTCATGCTATTTCTGCCTGGCCCAGACTCAAAAGTCACCAGGCCAAGCAATCATGCACTGAAATTTCTGAAAGCATGAGCCAATGTAAGCCTTTCCTCTATTGTTTATCTCAGGTATTTTGTCACAGTGATGGAAAGTTGACTAACACAGTCTCAGAATTGAGTCTTGGTGACTGTGAGCATTTATTCTGAATTATCTTTGCCAAGAAGAGATGAAGTTCTAATTACATTAGTTTTATCATAAGACTATTTCTAGGGCTGGAGATGAGTCAGCACTAAGATCAGGGAAAGGTGGCCTCTCAATCTGGGTATTTACCTGAAGAAATGGGAGAAGATGCTGCTTGGCAGAAAACAGCAAAAGCCCCTTGCAAACTAGGTCAAGATAGAAACATGGCTACACAAAAAGACCACCTTCCATCTATGAGTCATAAAATAGCAGTGGACGCCATAAATTACTTGACATTTTCTTTTCACTCAGTTGTCTCATTTTAGAGCTCTATTTCATGAGGAAGTTGAAGAATTATTATGCCCATTAGTATCTAGAATGATGTAATGGCACTCTATATGTCAAATTGCTTAAAATTATTTGTATTAAGGGCACAGAATGTGTCCCTAGCCTTTGCTCAAATAACATTTGCCTCTTTATTTAAAGATGATATATCCTCTAAACAGAGGATAAATTGAAAGTAAAATAAAATGTAGAGACACATTCTATGTAGGCCAGAGGAATTAAAAACTATAAAAATTAGATTTAGACATTAATCATTGTGGACAGTTATTTTTAGGTTAATTCAACTGAAATATTTAATTTTAAGATATATAGCTTTTAGTTATTACTGATGCTCAAAGATATATTTAATGAAAGAAATAATTATCTCTGTAGCCCAAATATATCCTACTAAAATATGGGCAGAGTGTGGACTGGAACAGATGTTGATCATGTTGGATAGAATTAAAAAGATTCATATGCTTTTTATAAATATTGTACAGCAAATAAATTTTGGCTCTGGAATCCAAAAGACATTGATGGGTGTTGTCCTTCAACTTATGATATATGTAGCTTTGAGAAATTCACTTTTATCTCTTTAAGCCTATATTTTTTAATGACTAAAATGAGAATAGAAAAAAGTGCCTACTTCAAGAGTTATTGAGGGGATTAAGTGAGATAGTCTATTTAAGGCACAGAGTATATCTTGCTTAACAATTTTCACTTTGATTTTTGTGATAGATCCTTATATAGATATATCCTTATATAGATAGATCCTTATATATACTACTGTTTGTGCAATCATCCTGTCATAGCTAAAATTTTAATTTGTTTTAAGATTGCTAAATAATCTTGAAGTGGATGTTTTTGTATGTAAATATTTTTCTGGACCACTTGACTCATTTCCTTAGAATATAATCCTGAAGAGGTGCCTTCAGGTTAAGCATTTCTAGAGTTACAACAATATTTTGAAATTCTATTCTGGTGCCCTTGACCAAGAGTGACTGGTTTTATTCCCAGACAGGAGCTTCTTATTGCATTGCAAATAGCCACAGGAACATGGCTTGTTTTCTGTGGAGTGACCCACACCCAGTGGTCTATTTTCCTGGTTGCTGGCCTTTAAAAAGGCTAACTAACAAGCTGTTAGACTGCTGCCCTTTGAAAGGGCAATCCCAAGCTGCACTCCCAGACCAGAATTGCTTATTTGTTCTAGCCTGATATTTTTGTTCTGCACATGCTAGAAGGTTTTCAGGTTGGTCCTGGTGCTTATCTCTCAAAGCTGTGAGGGATATAGCTAACAGCTATATATATATATATATATATATAGTGACTTGAATATACGTATCTCATACTTCTATTTTCCCTTTAATGAGTCATTGATTTTTGCCTCTGGATTTGTATATTTTTCTTTAAGGAAATAATCTTAAAAAGGGGGTGGGGAGAGTAATTTCTATTCTGTCCATCATTTACCTGTCTATTTAGCTATCATTTGTGATGGATTTAAACTAATTTGTTTTTTAAATAGAAAAAAATATTTTTGAGAGAGGGACAGTGAGAGAGAGAGGCAGAGAGAGAGACAGAGAGAGAAATAATTTTTATTTAGTTTTTCATGTGACCTTGGTTGCTCAAAGAATTTGCTGTGTATGTGTGCTGGGGTTTGAACTCTCCTACTCGAACTCTCATACTCATGCATGCCATTCAAGTGCAGTAACTGCTGAGCCAATGCTTTAGCCCTAAAAAGTAGAATTTAAAAGAATTAAGAGCAATGTTTTTCATATTCTGAATCAGAATAGGACAGTGTGACCAGCTATTCTAGGAAAGTTTTCTTGGATGTTGGACTTTGAGTGCTAAAAACTGGGAGAGTCTCAAGGATACTGGACTAGTTGGTAAATTCTTTTTGGGAGGAATTTTAAGTCAGAATAAAACCAATTCACTGGTCAATATATATATATATATATATATTTAATAAAAATCGCCTTTTACTTTGCCCAGTTTATACTGGATTACTGCCACCCATGGCATGGGATAGTACAATTAGTACTCCTTGCTGCCATATGTATTTCCTTAACAATGCCTGGGACTCCCCTGCCTACAGCAGAGTAGGCACTGTAAATTGTCTGTATGCCACACCTTATAGCTCTCAAAGGAGAGTTATAAGGTTGGCCACTCCTCTGGTTACAGCAGGCTGGCTGGCTTTGCTCACTTTTTCCAGGAGTCTCTCTTCTGGGCAAAGTTGTTTAGAGCTTTCCTTTTGAATCACACAAATGAAGGGATAAGAAATTTAAGAAATTTTGTACAACTGGGCATGGTGATGCAAATCTGTAATCCCAGCATCTTGGAAGGCTGAGGCAGGAGAATTGCAAGTTCAAAGCCAGCCACAGCAACTTGGTGAGGCCCTGAGCAACTTAGTGAGATCCTGTCTCTAAATAAAATACAAAAAGCTACAGACCAATCTCTCTGATGAACATAAATGCATAAATCCTAAATAAGATTCTAGCAAACTGTATTCAGTAGCACAATAAAAAGATACTACATCATGATTAAGTAGGCTTCATTCCAGAGACGCAGGGCTGGTTCAACATATCCAAATCAATAAACGTGATACACCACTTAAACAGAATTAAAGACAAAAATCAGCCAGAACTAACTCATCCAGCTGCTGCACAGATCCAGGCCACAGGCAGACCAGGACACCCATCCCCAGGACCTCACTGGGAACTCCTCACCCAGCCTGCTCATCAGTATATGCCTCAGGTTCAAGGATTTCAGGTATGTGCACATCATCCACGCCCAGGATCCCCCCAGTCCTGAACTACTCATCCATCCGCTGTGGGCGGACCCAGGCCACAGGCATGCCCAGCACACCCACATGTAGGACCAGGCCCAAACTCACTCACTCAACTACTACTCATGAGTCTGGATTCAGGTTGGGGGCCTGCAGGCACGCACAGTTTACCTGTGCGGAGGATCTTCCCCTCCCCATTACTGACCAGTTCAGCTGCTGCATGTGGATCCATATATCAGGCACTTCCTGGGACCCCATTGGAACCAACTCACCCAGCTGCCTCGCAGAGGTCCCAGCCTCAGGTTTGAGCCTGCTGCATGCAATTCATCCCCCCAGGACCTCTACCACATTCCCAACCCATCAAGCTGCCTTACATGCATCTGCCCAGCAAAAGCCCATACCTGCAGGGTCCAGATATATTGGGCACATGCCCATGGCCAAGGATTCCAGGTCCTGTCACGGCATGCTGGAGGCCTATTGCAGACTGTCTCAGGATCCCAGGATCTGGCAATGCACATCAGCTGCTGCACTTCTATAATCCAGTATGCTGCCCTGCACCCCCAATAGCTTCCAGATCAACTCCCTGGAGACTAGATCCATGAGGGAAACTCAATTCAGAGATCCAGAAGATTATCAAAAATGAGGAATCAAAATAGAAAGGTACATCTCAAGCTCACAGTTCCCCAACCAAGGAACACATGGATCAGCAGCAGATCAAAACCTGGAAATAACTATCAATGATATGATTAATAAAAGGAACAATGAACTAAAGATTTAAGGAAGGGACTAAGTGAGAAAATTCATGAGATGGAATAAACATACTGAAAAAGGAAGTAAAGGAGCTAAAATATTCAATCAGACACATTAGAACAATGATGGAAAAATATAATAATAGAGTAACCCCTGTAGAAAAGAGAACTTCAGCTCTGGAAGAAAGAACCTCTGACAAGATATACTGGGTAAACTGGAGTGCACAGATTACCAAAACAAACAAATAAACAAACATCTCACAGAACATGAGCAGAATTTTCAAAATGTCTGAATGAAATTAGAACAATATGAGAGTAATTGGGATACAGAAAGAAATTGAAATACAAATGAATGGTATGAAGAATATTCTCAACAAAATATTTAAAGAAAAAGTTTCCCACATCAGAATAGAGTCAGAAATGTTCATCCAGGAAGCATACAGGACACCCAATAGGCCAAATCAAATGAGAAGTTCACCAAAACATATCATATTCCTCATAATGAATAATGGAAATCAAAGACAGAGTATTTCTCCTGGCAAAAGAGAAATGCCAAATCTCATTCAGATGCAAACCAATGAAGATCACATCTGATTTTTCAACTCAGAACATAGAAGCAAGAAGATCCTGGAAGGAGAGATTTCAATCTCTAAATGACCACAATCTACAACTGAGAATCTATACCCAGTAACACTCACCTTCAGATTTGAAGGGGAAATAAGAACATTTCATAAGATCGACCTCGGGGCATTCATGAACAGAATAGCAGCATTAACAAGAATCATCAAAGATCAATCACACATAGAAAAACAAGCAAAAACTCCTCAAAACCCACAAACAGGAAATTCAATAAAGGTACATGCTATCAATAGACAACCAAGGCATCACAAAGCTTACTAATAAAACACAATGATTATGAATCATGATGTGGGGGGCCACTCCTGGGGGTAATTGCAATATCCAGAATATATACACATTTTATATTATTTTGTTAAAATCTTGTAAGGTTGTTCAAAAATTTAAAAAAAAGTGAAAAAAAAAAGAAAATGAATCATGATGGCTATGAATCACAACCACATAACTACTCTAACACTGAATGTGAATCATCTCTGAATCAGAAGACATAGAGGAGTGGATTGGATCAAAAAACAAAGTCCAACAATATATTGCTTACAGACGATCCATATTACTGCCAATGGCATTCATAAATTGAGGGTAAAAGGATGGTAAATCTAGCAGGCATATGATCCAAAAAAGCAACCTGGAGTTGCAATACTTATTCAGAAAAAGTAAACTTCAAACATAAATTGATCAGAAGAGATAAAGAAGGCCACTATATTCTAGTAAAGGGAACAACAATAACAACAACAACAACAAATGGGAAGATATAACCATAGGAAATATATATTCTCCAAGCATCAATACTCCTAACTATATGGTAAAATAACTCCATGAAATAAAAAGCCCTTGTTGACCTTAACATGCATAATACTACTGGAAGACTTTAATACTCCTTTATCACCAATAGAGAGATTATCAAAGAAAAAAAAATAACAACAACAAAAAAACAAGATAAAGCCAGTATAAATAACTTCATAAATTAAATAGACTTAACAGACATCTGTAGAGTGTTCCACCACATCTTGGCTGAGTATATCTTCTTCTCAACAGCACATGGATCCTTCTCTGAAATAGATCATATTCTAGTTCACAAAGGAAATCTCAGCAAATATAAAAAAGTATATATTATTCCATGTATCCTATCTGAATATGATGACATGACCATAGCAATTAAAAGCACAAATCATAATAGAAAACACACATACACATGGAGATTGAATAATATTGAACAAAGAAATTGAATGGATCCAAGAAGACATGAGAGTATAAATCAAATTCTTGGAAGAGAATATCAAAATCTTTGGGACAGTGCAGTGTGGAAACATTCTTAAGGGGAAAATTTATAGCACCGAGTGCCTACATTGTGCCCAAAGTGCTATACAATGCAATTCCCATCAACATACCCATGTCATTATTTACAGATATGGAAAAAGCAATTCTCAAATTCATTTGGAAAAACAAGAATCCCAGGATATCTAAAACATTACTAAGCAAGAAAGAGGAAACAGGTAGTTTTGCAGTACCAGATCTAAAATTATACTATAGAGCTGTAGTAACAAAACCAGCATGGTACTGGTATCAAAATACGAATGAAGATCAATGGAATAGAGTAGAAGACACGGAAACAAACCCACAAACTTTTAAGCGTCTGATCTTTCACAAAGTGGGTCACCATATAACATGTAGGAAAGACAGCCTATTCATAAAATGGTGCAGGACAGACTGGACAGCCTCTTGCAGAAAATTGAAATTAGATTCTTATCTCTCACTTGCACAAAAATCAAATCTAAATGGATCAAACAATTAGGAATTAAGCCAGCTATCATACAACTACTAGAAGAAAAATTAGGACCAACACTCCAGTATACGGGAGTTGGCAATGACTTCCTCAACAAGACTCTCAAAGTGAAGGACTTAAAATCAAGACTTAATTATTAGGATGCCATTAAATTAGGAAGTTTTTTCTCAGTCAAACAATTGGTCAAAACTATCAAGAGAGGGCTGGAGCAGTTTTGGCGCTTGCCTGGCAAGCATGAGGACCCGGGTTCAAACCCCAGCACCACGTACGCAACTGAGTGTTGGAGCAACTAAGGCCATGTGAAAAACTAAATAAAGTTGTTTCTCTCTTCCTGTCTCCCTCACTGTCCCTCTCTCTTAAAAAAAAAAAAAAACTATCAAGAGAGAACCCACAGAATGGGAGATAATCATGGCCTGTGATTCCTCTGATAGGGGATTAATATCCAAAATTTAAAAAGAACTTAAAAAACTGGATAATAGAAAACGAATAATGCAATCAATAATTGGCTCAGAGAGCTACATGGAAACTTCTCAACAGAGGAAATCAAGCAAGCCAATGAAAACATGAGAAAGTTTTCTAAATCACTGGTAATCAGAGAAATGCAAATCAGAACTTCATTAAAATTTCACCTCACTTCAGTCAGATTGGAACATGAAGAAAACAAGCAGCAAGAAATGCTGGAGGGGTTGTGGGGAGATAGAAACACTAGCACCCTATTGGTGGAACTGCATATTGGTACAGCCATTCTGGAAAGCAGTGTGGAGACGCCTCAAAAAATTAGGGTTGGTTCCACCATACGAACCAGCTATCCCTCTTCTAGGTATTTTCCCAGAGGAATTAGAAACAGCACATTACAATGACATAGCAAAATCATGTTCATAGCAACTCAATTTACAACAGCTAAATTATGATTTCAACCCAGAAGACTCCCCGCCCAGATGAATGGATCCAAAAACTCTGATCTATCTATCTGTCTATCTAGATATAGATATTCTAATCAGCTATCAGAAGTATAATATTAGTATAATGTTGGTTGAGGATTTACCATAAATGTCCCTTACAAAGTTGAGGTAAGTTCCTTTGATCCCTGTCTTCTCCAGAGTTTTAAGCATAAATGGATGATGGATTTCATCAAAGGCAAATATCAAACAATGATATTGTGGCCTTTGAAGGTAAATGGATGGTAATGTAAGAAATCATGCTGAGTGAAGTTAGCCAAACCCAGAAACTCAAGGGTCAAATGTTTTCTAAATTATTAAGGTTATAGCTTAATAAGGCTATAACCTTATATAACCTTATAGGCTTGGGTGAAAAGTTAATTGAACTTATGTATTTGATCCGCCAGTGGCATAGCAACACACAATCTGGGGGAATCATAGACTTTTTGAGGTGAGTGGGGAGGGAACAAGTGGGGATGGGATAGTGGTGTAATATAGGGAGGGATCTAGGGAGACAATCAACAAGGTAGCATACTCTTCCCCCTCCCCGAGAAGTCAAATAATACTTATGCAGTCATTTAAGTCAGGAAAATGCACATTTATCTATCTCTCTTTATGTACACAGAGACATATTTATGGCCATTTTCATCTGTTATAGAGGCATAAAATAGAAGACTCAAGAAACTGGGGTATGGGCAGTGTGGGGATAACTATGGTTTAGGATCAAAAGCATATCATATTGTTACTTTATAAACATTTATGATTTTACAACAACTCAATTCCTTAATAAAAAAATCAGTTGATTCAGAAAAAAGGCCTTTGATGAAATTCAACATCCATTTATGCTTAAAACTGTGGAGAAGATAGGGATCAAAGGAACTTACCTCAATTTTGTAAGGGACATTTATGATAAACCTTCAGCCAACATTATACTAAATGGAGGAAAAAAACCTGAAATAATTCCTACTAAACTCAGGAAGAAGACAAGTTGTCTTTTCTCACCACTTTTATTCAATATAGCCAGAACAATCAGACAGGAGAAGGAAATTAAAAGGATATGAATAGGAAAAAAGGAGGTTAAACTATCTTCACTTGTTGATGATATGATACTATACCTAGAAGACCCTAAAAGCTCCATCAGAAGACTTCTAGAAATCATAAGTAGATTTAACAAAGTGACAGGATACAAGATCAACAGCCAGAAATCAATAGCTTTCCTATACTCTAACAGTAATTTGGCTGAAGAAGAAATCAGGAATTTCATCCCACTCATAATAACCTCCAAAAGAATAAAATACTTGGGAATTTAACAAAAGATCTCTACAATAAAATGTATAAAATACTGTACACAGAAATTGAAGAAGACCCGAGAAGACAGAAAGACTTTCCATGTTCTTGATTAGGCAGAATGAATATAATTAAAATGGCCACTCTGTTTAAAGTGCTATACAGACAGAAAAATAAATTCTTAAATTCATTTGGAATAATAAGAAACCCAGAATAACCATAACATCACTAAGAAAAAAAATGAAGTAGGAGATATCACAATACCTGACCTGAAATTATATTATAGAGCTATAGTAACAAAAACAAGTGGTACTGGCATCCAAATAGTCAGGAAGACCAATAGAATAGAATAGAAGATTCTGAGACAAGCCCACGAATCTTTAACCATCTAATATTTGACAGAGGGGGCAAAAATGTATCTTGGAGGAAAGACAACCTGTTTTATAAATGATGTTGAATAAACTGGACAGCCATATGCAGAAAATTGAAATGAGAACCTTAATATCTTAGTACAAAAATAAAATCAAAATGGATCAAAGATTTAACAATTCAGCCAGCAACATTATGACTGTTAAAAGAAAAAAAATAGGATCAACTCTACACCACATCAGTTTCAGCACCAACTTCCTTAACAAGACTTCACTGCAAAAGAATTAAAGCTAAGAATCAATGAGTGGGATGCATTAAACTAAGCAGTTTCTGCACAAAGAATTAATCAAAAGCATCAAGAAAGAACCTATAGAATGGGAGAAAATCATGTCCTGCTACACCTCCAACAGGGGGGTAATATCCATAATATACAAAGAACTGAAAAAAATTTAATACCAAAACCACAAACACTCCAATCAATAAATGAGCTATGGAACTATACTGAAACTTCTCAACAGAGGAAGTTCAAAGAGCCAACAAATACATGAGAAAGAGTTCCTCATCACTAGCAATCAGAAATGCAAATCAAAATGATATTAAGATTTCACCTCACTCCAGTCAGAATATGAAAAATTAAAAATACAAACAACAGATCTTGGAGGTGTTGTGGAGAGATAGGATCACTAGTACACCATTGGTGGAACTTCAGACTGGTACTGCCATTCTGGAAAGAAGTGTGGAGATTACTCAAAAAATTAGGGATGCAGCCACTCTATAAGCCAGCTATCCCACTCCAGAGCACTTTCCCACAAGAAATAAAATCAGCATATGACAGTGACACAGCTGCATCAATGTTTATAGCAACTCAATGTACAGTAGCTAAATTATGGAATCAATTCAATGCCTTTTACTGGATAAATGGATTAAAAAAGCTGTGGTAAGTATATACAATGGAGTTTAACTCAGCTATGAAAAAGAACAATATCATGACTTTTGCAGGTAAATGGATGGAAATGGAAAAAGATTTTGCTGAGAGAAATAAGCCAAACCCAAAGATTTAAGGGACAAATGTTTTCTTTCATTTGCATAAAGAAAAGTAAAACAAAGGTTAGGGTGAAAGTTAGACAAGTTAATTTACTAGACACACCAAATTTCAAGTATCCCATGATCAGGCTGAATTATAGCTATGATGGGGGGGGAGAGGGTAGGGAAAACAGAGGAGGAGAGGAAAAAGGTAGTTATTAATTCTGTATGGTACACTTGACTCCCCTGAGGAGCCAAATAATACTCTTGCTGGTATTTAAATTTTGAAAATTCAAAAATTAATGTACGTATATGGACACTTACATATGAAATAGGTAGGAATTACATTGAAGAAAGGGAGTGGTGAGTGGGCAAGCCGAGAGAAATACTGGATACCAATAGGCTCATGTCACATCATCGTTATGTATGCATATATGAATATATATCAATGAACCCCTTCAATATGTAAGAACATGCTAAAATAATAAAAATATTAAAAAGTGTCTGGGAATATAGTTCAGTGGTTAAGTGCCCATGAGTTCAATCCCTAGTACTGAAAAGAAAATCAATAAATTTTAAAAATGAAAAATTTTGTAGAAAAAGTCTCTGATGAGACTGGTAGTTTTAGGGACATGCTATCTTTTTTATTTTTAGTTTTTCTTGTTCTTTAACTTCTTCTACTTCAACATTTGAACATTTGTCCTAGATTTACTTGCATGCATTCTACCACTGAGCTACACTTCCAGCCCTTTTTACATTTTGTTTTCAGACAGCATCTCACTAAGTTGTTCTTGTTGGCTTTGAACTTGGGATCCTCCTGCCTCAGTCTCCTTAGTAACTGGGATTGCAGGCATGCACCACCATACTTAATGACTTCCGTGTCTTTTAGTCATTTCTAAGACACATAGCTATTTTACTACTACTACAACTAAATATTATTATTACTATTAGAATTATTATTGTCACTTTTATCACTAGCTTTCTTTTTTTTATCATTATCAGTAGCAACCATTTATTAAGCAAATGCTAGTCTGTGTACTTTATACATTGTCCCATGAATTTCACTGAGAATTCTGAGTTGGGTGTAAATATCCTCGTTTCACACATAAAAAGGCAAAGACTCAAGAGTTTGGGTATATACCAGTTTCAAGGAACAATCTTTCATAATGAGAATTATGAAGGTTTGCAAGTTGGGCAATCTCGGGTCCAAACCCTGGCAGCTCTCTTTTTGCCAAAGGTCTCACAGCTATGAAGATGAAACTTTCCTTTGTCTACTCAAGTGGCACACAAAGCTGTGCTTCCCAAGCTTCAGTGCACATCAAGATTGCATAGGGATTTGCTTACAACACAGATTCTGATTTAGTATGTTTGGCATGGGGCCCAAAATTCTGCATTTGCAATAAGTTCCTAGAAGGTGCTGATGCTGCATTTTTGCAGATACCACTTAGATCAGCAAGGGTGGCAGCATAAACACCTAAAGCCACAAAGCCTGTGAATCAGTCCTGGAGGTGGCCAGGGCTGCATGGATGTTTCTCTTTGTACACAGATTTCATACATTTCTCTTGGCCAGTGGCAGTGCTACCATATCTAATCAAGTTCTTTGAAACCTGCAACCAAAGGAATCAAAAGCAACTCTCCTCAGACAACTGCTAACCTTTGCATTACAATATAGAAATCCTCTGCCTGCACCAGACATCAGACTCCTGCTGCAGTATACCCTTGTGGAAAGAGAAAATGTCCTCACACACATATAGGAAATGAAGGATTGGGTACTTGATTTCTCTCAGAGGACTGGTACTTTCAGAAGAGAGAGTGGCAGAATTTAGCTCTGGTGCATCAGATGCCAAGGAGTATTTCTCAACATTTTCTATGTGTGCCTTTCTCACTAATTAGTCCAAAAATTGATTAATCAATAAATAATTCGTCACACAGCATATTGCCTGGGTTGTCATGAGATTGAAATCTTGTTGAATTCACTGTATCTGTGAGACCCTTTATAGTTCACAGATTCCCTAACTTCTTGAGATGTGCCACAAAACAAGACGATTCTGTTTGACATAATTTTTGGAGGCTGCAAAGCATATACCTTTCTTGGAGATTTGCAATACTCTCTATGTAAAATTCTCTGAGCAATTCTGCAGTAATAGACCCATTGCAAGAATTTCTTTCTTCAATAGCCTGTCCAAGTTTTAGAACCCTCATAAATGTAGGGTTCTATTTATGTGGAGGTAGTATGTTGTAGATATGCCATCTTCCCCCTACCAATTGATACTAAGCATCAGTAGTGATCATATCCATGCATGTTTTCAAGCAGAGCCTAAAATAACAAATGGGACCACCAAATCTATAGCCTCCTGCTCTTATTTCCTATTTCTTCCTATGTACTCACCTTGATAAACTGTGCCTTGGTGCTAAGTAAGTCAACTTTTAGACTGATCAGACTTAAGAATACATTCTATAGACATGAATTAGGTATCTTAATTTGCATTGGTCTTGTCTATGACAATATGCTTAATTTTTTAATTCCAACATCTTTTCTCTTGAGAAATTATTAAGAGCAGCTCAAAAAATCCTATTAAAAGATGCATGTATAGGTATTAGTGTTGTGTCTACTACATCAAGCATATTCATTAAACTATTGCTCTTAGCATTATTTTTTCCTTAAGGAGATGTCCACATTTACTAAAAGGTATTTATTATTATTTAAGGTGTATTAACAAGTCAAAGAGGTAGTAGGATGCATTTCTCAATATTAGTCATTCAGTTATGCTTACAGTATTTTGTTTTATCTTAATTAACTTCTTTTCCTATTTGTAACAGTTTCTGTGACCACTTGTTTACTGCTATTAAAGTATTTCAAGAAATAATAAATCCCATAGAACTCCTTCAATATAAGTTAAGGTCGTGTTGAAGGAATCCTGTTGTTAAATAAGATTAAAGAATGATCTTTTTGTTTAGTTGGAAATTGAGTGAACTGGGAGTATGAGGACTTCAGTTATAATTCTCATTCTGTCTCTTTAGCAAGGTATACTTTTGCACAAGTTGCTGTACCTCTCTTGGTTCCTTGTACTGGTCCATAACAGAGGGGATACCAAGGTCTTTCTTTGAGAGGTTAGAAGAACACTACCAGAGGGCTGACTCCTCAATTCCACAGTTACTATGTTGGTATAAATTAATTCAGTCTCTTTCGTTTATCTGAGTCTCAGTTTAGTGGGGCACACCTATAATCCCAGCAATTTGGGAAGCTGAGGCAGGAGGATCACAAGTTCAAAGCCAGCATCAGCAACTTAGCAAGGTCCTAAGCAACTTAGTGAGACATTGTCTCAAAATTAAAAAAATAAAATAAAAAGGTCTGAGAATGTGGCTCAATGGTTAAACATCACTGAGTTCAATCCCTTGAAGCACAAATAACAACCACAACAAAACAGAAACAAAAACCACAAAGTTAAAAAACAACCAACCAACCAAATAACAACAGCAACAAACAAGCCAACCTGTGTTGGAAATGACTAGACAATTTTATCATCTTTTCAGGTATGTTAGACCCAGAATTCTCAGCCTTTAGATTACACAACCTTAGAACTTAGTTCCTGTGTTAGTCAGGGTTCTCCAGAGAGACAAAGATAATGTGATATCTATGTATCTGTACTTACAGAGGGCATATGGATACACAGGAGAAAGATGGAGAACAGTTTTATTGGTGGAATTGGTTTGCAGGATTATGGAGGCTGAGAAATCCCATGATAGACCATTGACAAGGGGAGACCTAGGGAAGCCAACAGGGTAGCTCAGTCCAGATCTGAAAGTCTCACTCAGGACCAGGGCACCTGATGACGAAATTGTTTCAGGCTGAGTTGGGGGTGATGGGGTAATTCTCAGTGTACAAAAGGTGGAGAACCTGGAATTATTATGTGCAAGAGAAGGAGAATAAGTGTGTCAAAGTTTCAGGAAATGAGTGTGCGGGGCAATGGTGGAGCACCAGCATCTTTCCTCTGCCCGTTTGTTCCATCTAGGTTCCACTGATTGAACAATGCCTGCCCACGTTGAGGGTGAATTATCACTACTCAGTTCCCTAACTCACAGGCCTGTTACCTCAAGAAATGCCCTCAAAGGCACACACAGAAATAATGTCTTTCCAGGTCTAGATATTCTTTCATCAATTCCATACCTAAAATTAACTATCGTGGCTCCCTTTTCAGCTTGAAGGCACATAGAGATATAATTGCAGCTGAGCCTTGACTCTGGAAAATGATTTTATTTTTAGGATAACTTAAGAGAAGAAGCCAACAATTTTCAGGAGGTAGTTTTTTAAATCTAGTGTGAATCATGTATGTGGGAATCAAATTTCAACCAAACTAGTATGTAAACTCCATGAGAAATAGTTTTGGTTTTGTTTGTCTCACATTTCAGCACCTGGGACAGCACACCCAAATAGTTGTTGACTGCATGGATGTAGTATATTGGGAACTGTGCAGTAGTGGAGAAACTAATTTCTTCTGTGACCTTGACCTTAGAAGTTTATGGCCATTATAATTTGCAGTGATTAAGGATGCTCAAATGAATTAATGTCAGGAGGCACGAGAACCACTAATACCACAGCTTCCCTGAGGGGCCAAGAGCTGCATGCTGATTCTAAATTGGGGATTGTTTCCCCTTGCCTAACACTGTCAGTGTTGAGAGCATGAGAAATCGCAGGGGATGACAGTGTCTTTTTCGCTTTGGTAGGGGTGGTTAAATCACCATGGTGATTACTAAAATTATGACATGGCCTCATGAAGCACTTGAGCAGAGATTTCAAAACTGTCAATCATGAGCGTTCATGCACACAAAGTCCACAGAGAAACCAAAGGATATTTTAAGTGCCATTTCATCCATCAGACTTACTAGAAAAACTAATGTTAAAAAAGAAAAGAACAAACTGCTAGATGGGAGTGAAATTTTCTTTGTTTAGGTCATTTCACTGTATTTCACAATTGTCTTTTGAAGGTCCTTAAATTCTCTTCAGTGATTTTCTATCACCCTTAGAATGATATCTAAGCTTCTCAGAATTGTTTTTGAGTGACTGTCTGTGTTTTATAGACTCTGTCTATTCCTCTCATCTGTGCCATCTCTTTCTTGCTCACTCTGCTCAGGCTACAGGCTTTCTGACAGTTTCTAGAGCATAGAAAATTCTGCCTTGGGAATTTCCCTTGCTCTTCCATGTTATGGAACAAGGTATGTGTCTTGTTTTCCTGCTTGGCTCCTTCTTAATCCTGAGCACCCCATTGGAATGCCAACTCCCCAAAGAAGCCTTCATCAACCACTGTGTCCAAAGGAGGCCCATCCTCAATAGCTGTGCAGTGCTGCACCAAAAGTCAGCCTGATTCATTTTGGATTCTTTATTTTCTTGCTACTTGCCCACCCCCCGCATCCTCACAATGAAAATTTAATTTCCATGATGGAAAGGACAAAAAAAATGCTTATTTACATTTTATCAGGCATTGTGCTAAGCCCTGGTTAGAGAGAGCTGAACAAAATATTTGTTGAATAAGCAATAAACCTAAATAGATAGAGGGGGAATCCAGTCCAGTAATTCTTGATTTCTTTAGACATAGAAAATAAACCATGCAGGATATGGTACATAAAGTTCTAAAAGCTTTGCTCTGAGGCCCTGCTTCCATCCTCTACATATGAATTATTTTCTCTACTCAAAAATTTTAGAACTCTTTAAGGCTTGAGGCTGTGAAGAACTACACAGGTTAGACAGACTCTTCCTGAAGTAATCAGCTTGCCATCTTTCAGGTATTTAACTACTTGTTTAATAAATTTGTGATTTTCTCAAGACCTTTATTGGGAAAGTGAAAGAAACAATAAGAAAAGCTAGGTTACTTTTGCTTTATTTAAACTGGCAGTTCTTTAACTCTTTAAGGTTCTAGAGTCACGTTTTCAATAGTGTTTGTATGTGTTTAGGAAGATAAAATGATGCAAATTATATTTTCCTAATTAATGTAAAGGGTGGATTACTTATAGCCAAGATTTGAAACACACATATAGGTGGGTAAGTATATATCAATGGTGTGTGTCCTACCTGTGATAAAAAATAAGATACTTTAATGATTCTCTAGCACAGTAGTAGGTTAACTATGGCTTGTGTCAAACCCAGCCTACTACCTCTGCTTGTATGCCCACAAGTTAAGAGAAGTTTCCTTCATTTGCTGAATGATCCTTATAGAAAATGATAAGATGGTCCTGATGAATCAAATGCTAGAGATTGGAAAGCAGCAAGAGAAATGCATACACTGAAAGGCCTATCTGTCTATCTCTCATCATGCTTATTTGTTTCCCTCAATAAGGTTTGTAAGAACAAGAGCTCCACTGGGTGTCATGGCATGCGCCTGTAATCCCAGCAACTTGGGAAACCAAGGCAAGCCAGTCTCAGAAACTTAGTGAAGTCCTAAGCAACTTAGTAAATCCCTGTCTAAAGATAAAAAATAAAAAGAGCTGGGGATGTGGCTCAGTGTGATTCTGGGTTCAATTTCCAGTACAAAGATTAAAACAAAAACAACAATAAAACAGCAACAACAACAACAAAACTCAAGTACCCCAAGAACTACTTCACCAGCCTCCATTACAAGTATAACCTCATGTGAACTCTCTCTCTCTTTTTTTAATGAACTGGAGCCATCTGCTCTTGAGAGGAAGGTGAGGACTTGTTGTGCTTTGGTATATGTACCAAGAATTCTCACTCTACAGTCATATTTAATGGTGAGCACTGTAGTATCTCCTTCAACTTGTCCTTTTGGGCCTAAGGATATATAATTACTAGATGCTTCATAAAAGTCAACAAACTAACAAAAGTGCTACATACATTTAGAATGTAATTCTCAAAGTTTTGGATGGAACACATACAAGTGTGTTATAAGCCCACCTAGATGAAATTGGAATAGGCTCTTGTTGATAAGCTCAGCAAATCTCAATAAGTGAGCTTCCCTAATAGCACTTTGAGATTGTTTCTTCCATCCTAATAGTCTCCTGTCAAGATAAATGGAAATTAACTGCTTTTTCATAATTGAGGAAAGAGGTCGTTCAAGTGATTCTTTTTATTTATTAATTTGTTTAAAAAATGATGAACCAAGCATTGGATTACTAATTGAACTTGAATCTTCTAGGCTAGTAATCAATTCCTTTCCTCATTCTAAAAAGCTTCACAAAACTGGAGACATTGTTAATATCACCAATGACCCATCCTTGAATTTATAAATTCAAGGATGTTCAAGCTTCTGTTAGGTCTGGTAATGTCTCTGTATTAAAAGCTCTGGAATGATTTTCTTTGATCTCTAATTTATTTCACTGTTGATGTGCATGTGCTAAGCAGTATATGATGTAACAGAAAGAAATACCATTTTAGAGTTTCTTGGCAAACCAGGAGTAGGCATGGGGAGGGCC
The DNA here is from genome assembly GCA_004027875.1 of Aplodontia rufa. NCBI lineage: Eukaryota > Metazoa > Chordata > Mammalia > Rodentia > Aplodontiidae > Aplodontia > Aplodontia rufa. The sequence continues at coordinate 82,221 of PVKS010001407.1, read as the reverse complement.
CTAGATGAATTGGGGGCAACTTTCTGGTATGCATGGCATAGAGGATGAAAGGACTGATATCCTTAACATCACAGGTGTTTTCTACCATTGCTTGGCAATATGAAGCATATTAACATGAAATAAACTTTGATTGTATGTTTTTGCTCCAATTTTTCTACATAGAATATCTATTTGGCTTTTATATATTTTACTTTCCTACCTTGGTAGTTTTTCCAGCTGGATTGGATCTTTTACATCTTAATATTTGAGGACATTTGGAGGATTCCTACACAGTCCTCATCCTTGACTTTCTGATTATTTTGGCCTATTGAAAGCCAGATTTTCCTGTAGAACTCAGATCTAATGTTCCCTTGATAGTTATGGTTTCCCCTGCTGTGGGAGAAGGGTGGGGAAGGAAGAGGAAGGAGGAATTAGGGGAGTTATCAATGCAGCTGGGAACCCTCACTCCCATGAGAAGCCCAACTACACATTGGCAGACAAAGAGGATCAGAAAACTAAAAAATTAATACACATGTGTAGGCTTAGTTCTATCTGTAACATGGGGGCAAAGTAGAGGAGACATTGTAGCAGGGAGTGGTGGAAGTGGGGACACCCTGGACTAGGATTGGCTTTAACTCACTTTGTCAATATACACAATGCATGAATATGTAAGACTATGTTGAATGAATTAAAAAAAATTGTTCCCTTGAAGTGCAACCTAACCTGAGATTGAGCTTATCCCTTCCTCTGCACTCCTGAGATTTTGACATCTTCTTCTACAAGTATAGAACCTGGGACGGTGGCCATTTATTTGTGGGCCTCATTCCCACATCAGAGTGTGAGTTCAGCCTTCCACACCATCCTGTGTTTAAGGCCTAACTCAGTGCCTGGAAAAGGAGGCACTGCATAAATCTATGTTAAATGAGTAATGAAGAACAAACAAAGAAAGAGTTCCATTCTAAATTTATCTTCTGCCACTGTCCAATTTATACACTAAACTCTGCCAGCTCCAAAGGAAAAAGCATTTCCCTAGCAGGTCAAGGCCTTTAAAACCTTCTTAGCATTCCCCCTATGCAGCTGAATCTTGCTGTCTTGTTTTCCTTGGAACTTTCTATGCCAAGCAACCTGCTTGCACATCATGACCTTTTCCTGTAAAGACATGTTCAACATCCAGAGGTGGAAATGAAAAACTTTCACGTCGTTCTTGAACACTTGTTCCTTTCTCTGTCCTGGGAGGAACTCCATTTAGTGGTCTTGGGAGTCATTAGCTTATTCTTATGCCTTCTCATGAGAAAATGGAAACTCTTAGATGGCAGGAGCTATTCCTGTTTCAGCAATGCAGAATAGGTGATATATAGTGATCTGTTTAATGTGGATTCTAGGACACCCTAACATATACTGCAATACCAAACCCCAAGATGCATCTTACCATTTCAAGTTCCATTTAATTCTTTCCTTGATTTCTTTCAGAATTGAAAAAAACAAAATAACAAATTAATTTGTAGAATTCTAAGAATCTCACAAAATTCTTGCCTTAACACCTATTTTTTAGCCTTTTATCTTAAGACATTTAACCTCTTTTATAGAAGAGTGCTAGGTACTCATGTCATTTGATCTGAGGCTTTAATATGTCTTTAATCTCTTGGATTTCTCACTTTTGACAACTGTTTACAAATTCATATAGTAATTTTCTTTACTGAGGCAATGATTTCCTATAAAATAAAACATGAGGTTCAAATGAAGAAAACATTTTCCATCAGGTACAAAAGATTTCAAAGAAAAGAAAGTAGGCAATTTATTCTTAGATTTCTAGTTGACTGTTATTATAGATAATTGTGCATGAAATAAACTATTTCAAGGTTTATTGTGAAAGTAATTTAAAAATATTTCCTGAATTCTGCTCTTGTGGTACTATTTCTCTCTCTGATCTCATGATCTTGTTTATACTGGTTCCTAAAATATCAATAACATTTTTATTTACCAGAAGTTCATTTTGAAGAAAGAATATTATAATATGAAATGGAAATCAGGGAGGCATTTTATGTCTTGTTCTTCTAGTTTGAGGAGAAGATGATTTCACAGGAGAGCAAAGCAGGTGCCAGAAAGAAGTAGACAACACATAAAGAGACTTCCCAGTTTCTTCAAAGCCATTGGGGTCCATAAATAAAGCAACTTTTTAACTCAAGTAATTTAAATTCTTAGCTTCTGCTATTGCAAGTAAGATTCCCAAATAAGAAAACTTTTCAAAGTCACATTCTGGTATTGAAGAAAATGAAGAATCTGTATGAATATGTGAGGACACAATTTAACTAGGGCATTATCTCTCCCTTCTATTGTGCTTCTTTTCAGCTTGTGATAAGAAAGTCAGTCCTATATTAAAATGGAGACTTGGGCCAAAAAATGTGTAAGTTCATTATTTATAGACTAATCAGCTCCTCCAATGAATGCTTCAAGTCCATGACACCCACCTCCAGGGTTGTACCTTGAAATTAATGAACCTGTAGAATAAGGCATAGCTACAATATGTTCCACACAATGAGGAATAATTTAGGAAGAAGAGAATTGTACTATCTAAATATGAATATTGACTATGTCTTTCACAGGATTTGTGGCATGATAACAATGTATATTTTGCAATATATTTTGTTCCATATTTCCCTAAAACTCTTCAATGGGGTTTTATTAAGCTAACTAGACACATATTTATCATTTCACATTTTCCAACCAAATTTCTACTACCTTTTTTACATATCACCATTATTAAAGCACTACATATATTTGAGGATACATTTACTGTGAAGGCAGTTTCTTATTTTGTTAAATTCTGCACTATTTCTGAACTCTTGTGTTTTTGGGTTGTACAATAATTTACTTGAGAATGCATTTATTTACATATGTATAATTGCACAGAGTCAGAATTGCTTGGTAATAATGTATAACATTCATTGAGAAAGTATTATATTCCTAGTCTTCTTCCAAGCACTGCTGATATATTATTTGTTTCATCCTTATAAATCAGGATGATGTGAGTACTTCTACTACCATCTCCATTTTACAAATTGGAAAATAAAATGAGTTAAGCAACTTGCCTAGGGTCACATAGCTAGCTAGTAAGCATTATTCAGGATATAAACTAAGGGCCTCTGTGTGGAACCTTATTGCTAGCACTTTTCATTAACAAAAGGTCTATGGATTAGGAGTTGTGAATCCTGACTCGGCCACATCATGTCATGCCGTTTCTTAGCCTAGTTTCCTATCTGGTGGATGTAATAAGATCTATCTCATCAGGTTGTGAAGGTTTAATAGGCAGCATTGCTTACCTAGATGTGTAAGCAGGGCACATGAATTGATCAACGCACTTTTATTGAACCTGACATATACATCAAAGGTTTTCAACTTGTGTTTTCTGGTAAACTAGGTGCAAATGTTACATGTTTGTACACCATTCTTTTTTCTAGATAAGTAGTCTGTACAACACTACTTAAGGGATTGACAACATCAGAAGAGATATAGGCTAAATGAACATCTAATCCATCTTTTAAGCCAGTATATCTTTGAGAATGAAGAGAGGAACTATTGTGAATTACACTGATACAACAGGTCCCAACCAGAACATTTGATCTGCCTAGAAATGACTGATGAAAATACATCTCTGAGTTCTAGTTTGCTCTTACCTACAAATGGAGAGATCAAGTTAAATTATCCCTCAGGGCCATTCCATTTCCAGGATTATATGACTTTTTTCAGTTAAATTTAAATCTAACTAGCTCAATATGCCAGTCAGATAATTTAAGACTGCCTCCTGCTGTCTTCTGTCATTTGAGGAAATAAAGCACATTTACCATTACATTTAGCTAAAACATGATTAGGAAAGCAAATGTGAAATGACAACAAAGAAAAACTCAAAATGCAAATTGAAATATAAATGGATTTTGGATTATTCTGTTATGTATCATTCAGGATGCCGCATATATCCATTTGTGTGGAGAATTATGAGATGATGCTCCTTCATTTTCTTCAAAGCCCTGAACAACAGCATCCTCACTTTAGAGTAGAAGTATTCAGATGTCTACTAAGGTTCAGACTGGCAAGGCCTTTTGTCCAGCTCTGAGTGTGATGTGACAAGTGTACATCTGCTGTCAAGGAGCATCACAGTGACATCCACATACTGGTGTTCTTCAGTGGTCAAGCATCTTAAGGACAAAGAGGTCCCAACTTTTGTGATGTATTATAAGATGGTATTGTTACCCTATGGGTTTTGATGAGGTTCTCTTGATGTCTCTTTTGACATAGAACCTATTTCCTCTCTAAATATACCTTTAGATTCTTTTCCAGGGCTTTGAGTCAATAGTAAAGGGTAAACACATGGACTCATGCCTGGACAGAAAGTTGTTTAAAATATTTGTTGGGTTGAACGAAGAGAAAATGATGAAATTCCAAAAGAAAAATAAATAAAAGAAGGAATAGTGCTAAGAACTCTTTTTGCTTATGGTTAAGGTTTTGTGCCAACATTTGCATCATTAATACAGTAAAATATTATAGGCTGAAGGTTTCAGTACATGTCCCCTCAGAGTTATGTTGTCTTTGTTTTTAAATTGTGGAAAAATAAGCATCATACAAAATTCATCATTTTAACCATTTAGTTCCAATTAAGTATAATCAAATGTTGTGTAACCATCACCACTATCTAGTTCTAAAATTTTTCAGTGCCCCAAATGGAAACCCTGTGTCCGCGAATCAGTCTTACTCTATCCTTCCTTCCTTTGGCTGCTGGAAACCATAACTACTGCCTCCATGAATTCCCCTATTCTGAATAGTTAACATGTATGGAATCATATGGTTTGTGGCTTTTGTGTCTTCCTTCTCAGAGTTAGAATGATGTTTTCAAAGTTCAACCATGTTGAGGCATGTTATCAGTACTTAATGTCTTCTGTGGGGGTTGAATAATATTTCATTGTGTGGATATACTACTTTTTGTTTATCCTTGGATGGATATTTGGGTTGTTTCTAACTTTTGGTTACTGTAAATAGTGATGCTATGAACATCTGTGTACAAGCTTTTGCTTGATAACCTGGTTTTAAGTCTTTTGGACATATACTGAGTAGTAGAATTGTAGGGTAATAGGATAATTCTATTTAAATTGTTGAGGAAGGAGCTGCCACATGTTGCTGTTTTTATTAATGAAAATATCAACGTTGGGCAGCTATTGCAACTGTCTCTATGTACACATGATCCTTCTCTCCTAGCTTAGAGTTGCTGTTGGGAAGTAGGCGCCCAACCAAAGATGATGTTTCCAAGCATGCTGGAATTTAGGTGACACTACGTGATATGCATGAAATTATTTGTGTAAGATTATGCAGAAGAAGATATGCCATCTCCAGGCTCTGTATAAGAACAACATCCTTGGAAATCTCATGTGGACAGTGGTGAAGATATCCAATATCAGGGTTTTAGTCCCAGAATCATTCTTGCAGGATTTTGTACTTTATCAAAATCACAATTGCTCATAAGTAAACTTTTATTTTATGTGATTCATGGTGTACGCTGGGCGTTGTTTATTTGATAGCAAGCTTTATCTTCAATAACAAACTATAAGTTGAAAAGATTAGAAATACAAAGATGATAAGAGTTCTCTGTACCTCCTTTCTGCACTTGACTTTTCCTGTCTGATGTTAATTATTAAAACTTTGTTGAGAAGTTTGGAGAAGAAGGTCAGGAAACTCATCTATACCAGATCTTTAAGGGTATACAGGCTTATTGTCAGACACAAATTGTGAAAAAGTAAATTATGGAACTGTTGTAGCATGTACTTCAGTACAGAACTTCCTGATCATTTTTTCCAAATATTGCTGAAGCTTGAATGGATATTGATATAGGATGGAGGGCTGGGTTGGCAGGAGACAGAAGAAGCCAAAAAGTACACAAGGGTCAGAATACTACAATACGAAATTGGGGAACCCAAGTGTCCTAATTAGATCTAGTTTGTGGTTTTGATCAAATTGTAGAAATGCTGCCCATTTTGGTGACCAGAAAGCATCTCTTTTGTGACAGTAGAATTTTGGGGAGTTAGTCCTGAACTGTCATAAGAAAGGCAGCAATCATAGGTTGACAGACTGTCCAGCCTCTTACAGACATATGAAAGCATTCCAGTCCAAGTGAGACTTTGCTGGAGAGTCTTCCACCAATGAGGCATGGTCATAGCCTTTACCACCAGTTTTTCTGTAGACAGTGAAACTACACCCTGGAACTGGTAGATAACACAATATTTCCAAGGAGACTGGAAACATTCAGCTAGGATCGTTCCTTTGTTCTGAGACATTTGTTTCTATCCCTGGTGTTGGATTGGAGAGATTTGTGATATCCTATTGCATGAACCTATAAATGAGCTTTTTGGGTGAGACTTTTGTCAGAGCAGGTGAAATATAAAAAATAATAAAATTACCTGCTTGTGTCACTGATTCTGGGCTATACTATCTCAAGTTCCGAGCTAGGTTATTGTAACTTGCCAAGAAAAACAGACAGTATGAAGCTCCCTTGATCTCAGTGTCATCTTTTAGGGGTCAAATTAGGTTTGCCTGAAATTTCAGTCCTCTTCATATTTAATAGCATACACCAACAATGCTCATATACTTACATATATTGTAAACTGCATAGCATATAGGGCTTACTACCCTGTATTGGTTTAGGGGCAAGATATAATTATTCTTTTACAAAACTAATTTTTTTCTCAAAGTAACTTTTTCTAACTTTAATCATAATAATTTAACTTCTTATCAATTATTATTCTCCTAGTTAGACTTTACTGTGGTATTACTTGCTTTCTTTAATGAGGCAACACACGATTTACATTTTTCTTCTTTAATGCATCTTTAAAAAACACTATTTATTTTGCCTTAGAAACCATTGTCCTTTATTTTTCCAACAAAAATATTTGGGGTTTAATTAAAACCATCAAAAATGTCGTTAAAAGATCATTAGTAAAAACACCTGCTGCCATTATTAGAGAGCGGTACTTTTTTTTAGAGCCCAGAGGAAGTTTCAGTTTGTGGAAATGTGAGTATCATGTGTTTTATGGAATTGTGCTGCTGGATTTTTGCCAAGGCTTGGAAATTTTTACCAATGTGTCTCAGGTGCCGTTCTACTTTTGACAGTCTGAGAAGTGCTACACTCAAGGGAACCATGTGCCTTGTGGTTTCATAATATATTTGAACCCCAGATTCAGGTTCCATGAGAAGCTCACCTTGGATTTAAATCAGGAGCAAGAGGGACTAGGTAAAGTATAGGAATGATTATATTCACCATTATACTCCTGCCACATCAAAACAATCCCAGATCTGCAGTCTGCAGCACATTTGTGATTTACCACTGGAAGGAGCTAGAGTAAAGATATTGAAAGAACACACCCTTAACTGAGTAGTAAGATGATTAGAAATGGCATAGAAGGAAATGATGAAGGGGAAAATAAAGAAGAAAAAGAGACTGACCTTACCTTCTGAAAGGCAGAGACTCAGGTTTGAAATTCCGTGGCACTAAGATACAGAGTTTAAAAAATTCAAAATGTGGAACTTGTGCGTGAAAGTTGTAAGACAATAGCTTGAAAGGCTGTCATTTTTTATTTTGCTTGCATCAAAGATTCAAAAGGGAAACAGTAAAAGAGATGAAAAATGAATTGGAGACCATTACTCTAACTTAGAGAACACTTGAATCTTTAAAGGGAAGAGATCGCAGAAGAGATCTGCCTAAATATTTAACTCTTTCTTGATTAAACTTCAGAATCTTCCTATCTCATATAAGAATAAAATTTATTGGGCTTGACTGCAAAACTTTTTCTTCATCAAGATGCTTGAGATGACTAATAATTTGGTAAGTATGAGAATATAGGTAGAAGTAAAAATTAAGTTGAACTGATACTAAAAATGTCATGACTTTTCTGAAGAAGGAACAGAAAAAGATTTAGTAAACACTGACAATAAATCCTACAGTTTACTTCTATAGATAGACATTTCTTTCCCTTTTTCTAAATTAACAAAACTATTTTGATTTATCCTCACTGATAAGAGGTAAATTAATTAGTCTAAAGACAGAAGAACTCACGACAGTTCATGCTTATTGTCTCTGAATAAAGGTTTCATTTGTAAAACATGAAAAGAAGTAGAAAATTGGCATTTTAAAATTGTAACTAAGAAGTTGCAATGGAAAGGTATGTAGCTCAAATCACCACTACTGTCTAAAACCTTCATCAGGATTGTTTGTTTCTGGTTACTAACAGGGCAGAAAGATAAATAGGAAAAGTCCAGACTCCTCAGAGTTTGTTCTAAGCCTGAGCCTGAGCACCTCGATGATAACATTGAGAGAGAGGGGTGGCACAGCTGAAGACTCGCTGTCCTTCAGCCCTTCTATGTAGGTACATTATTCATTTCAATAACAGCTTCAAATTCAGAGAGTTTCTTGTATATCCAGACAATGCATTAATTTTCTTCTGTCAAATGGTTGACTTGTTGGTGAAACTAGTAATTCTAAGAATGAATCTTGTAGGGGTAGGAGGTAGGGCAAAAAGGCGAGAAGGAGAAAGATCAAATTAATTGTGGGAATTGATTCTGATTGATCTTCTGTTTGAGATTCATGAGCTTTTAGTATATGAGCATGCCACTTTGTTGAACTTCTGCATTTCAAAAATTATTTTCTCTCAGGAAAATTTAAACTTTTTCCACATAATGTACATTGAGAAATTTTTTGTTATATAAAGTAGCTCTTAACTTGATTTGAGAGATGTTTTGTTACCCAAAATAGCTCTTACCTAGATTTGCTTTCTGTGAACTTATGAGGGAGAGAGTATGCTCTCTTTCCCTCTCTATTACACATACGTGTGTGCAAAGGTTGTATTATATAATTTGGGTGATAGCTGCATGCCCTATTTGTTTTTTTTGCTCAAAAATAGCATCATTTTGAGGAGGAAAGGGGATTATTCATTTTGTTTTCTAATTATTGATTTTTAATGTGGATTTAGTTACTTATACATAACATTAGTTTGAGTACAGGGATGCCATAAATAAAAAATATTACTTAAGCTTCTACATTTCTTTTTTTAAGAGAGAGAGAGTGTGTGTGTGAGAGAAAGACAGAATCAATTTTATTTATTTTTCATGTGGTCCTTGTTGCTTGAACACTTAGATGTGTATGTGTTGCTAGGTTTTGAACCCACATATGCACACATGCGGGGCAGGTGCCATAACAGATGAGTAACCTCTCCAGCCCCAAGCTTCTACTTTTCTGGAAAAGTTGATAAAGATGTTGACAACTAAGCAGGAAACCAAAGGGTGTGGCCTTTAGTTTTTGTCTCTTTTTCCATAATTATTTTGAGCATTGTCATCTCTGAAATCACACCATTATAGTTTTTAAAACCTCTCATATTGGAATAGAATCCCCTTCTATCTCCTTTTCACTGATACTTTTGGAATTTCTTTATGTCTGAAGTTCTTTTTTTAAAGAGAGAGGGTCAGTAAAAGAGAGAGAGAGAGAGAATCATTTTTATTTAGTTTTTCATGAGGCTTTCACTGCTCTGACACTTTGTTGTGTATGTGGTGCTGGGGTTCAAACTCATCCCTGTGCATGCCAGGCAAGTGCCGTAACTGCTGAGCCACTGCTCCAGCCCTATGTCTGACTTTTATAATCTAAATGGACAAATGTCATAGTAAGTGAAACTCATGTTATTCTTTCCTCATATCTTTATCAAAATTAGCACAAATCATTTATTATCTTACAAAAACAAAAATTTGACATCCCATTGGAATTTATTAATTCATTGTTGAACCATTTATTTGAAATATTGACAACTTTGTATCTGTCTTTATACTGATCTTTAAGACTTAGACAATTTTCTTGCTTGTAGAATGGTGTTTCCATATCAAGATCCTTGAGCATCTTTCCCCTCAAACCAAAAACTGGGTCATAGATAGAGACTTTCCCAGGGGAAGGATAACTATTCTTCATTTATGAGTTTGTGGGCAGTCCATTCCTTTACTGGAACCCTAATGTGTAACTGGGTATATGACAGAAAATATAAAAATGGATACCCTGAAACTAATGTGAATTGTGAAAAAAGGACAAAGTCTTATTTAGTATCTTCCAGTGATCTAACATAGGAGCTATAAGGCCATTTATCAAAATCAAGATTTGGCTTTTATATGAGGAAAAATATCTATTTGGGCAATCCTTTATGATTATGTTTTAATATGGTTTGGGAACATATTTCTGGCCATGAAAACTTATGGTTTTAGAGAACTTGGAAATAATTTCTAGTACTCATTTTCCAAAAGAATAATTCCTTTTGTGTTTGCTTAAGTATTTACATTGTTTCTCATTTAACTCCAAAATGGATGCAGTATGATTTGCCAATACAAATATAAAAAGGATCCCTCAGAAATGGCAAAAATGTAACAAAGCTTTATTTTTTTAAGAGTGAAAGTGAGAGAAAGAATCAATTTTATTCATTTATTTTTTTATCTGGTTTTTATTTCTCCTCCACTTAATTGTGTGTATGGTGATAGGGTTTGAACCTGGGTCTTCACACATATTAGGCAAGTGCTATACCTCTGAGCTACTGCTCTAGCCCCTGTAACAAAACTTTAAAATAGTAATCCAAGTGGAAAGAATGTTTCCATGGAATTGCTGAGACCTGTCATCATCCAATTTTGCCCAGTGGAAAACAAACCTTGTAAGGGATTCATCATTTCATTGAGTATATTACCTTTGAAGCTAAATATGAATTTCTGCATTTTGGAGGTCATAATTCAGGGTTTACCAAAAAAACCAGAAATACATGGATAACCTATAAACCACCTCACTGAGTCCTTAGAAAAATAAATGCCAATGTGTTTCATGGAAGTAATTCCAGAATGGAATCAAGAGCACTGGATTAGATTGTCAGTTCTGCCACTGAGTATCTGTGGGAGCATTGGTCCAGTCCTTCAAGTTTCTGGGTTTCAAGGGCTCAAAATAGCAAGAAGGAATCATACACTCTATAAGTAGAAAGTTCCCTATAGATCTGCTACTTTATAACCAGTGGGCCTTTATTTGAGGGCACAGAGTGGGAGGTAGAGGAGAATGGCAATCTTCATGACATGTAATCAAACCCCATATCTCTTAGAATTCTCATGCATGCTCACACACTTATGGGACTTGGAATGTCACTGTTTATTTAGAAAACAATCTAAAATTAACTCTGAATTCTGAATTCAATGTTTCTCCCTAATTGCTCTAATTATCTATTACTAACTCATCTTGGAACCAAGACACTCCTATAAAATGATTCCACAGAGAACAGTCAGCAGGTAGCTAGGCAAGGCGTATCTATCCAGCCTTTTCCAGGTATAGCATATTTTCTGTGTGCTGAAAAGTGACCCTAAAGGACTAAAGAATTAGAGTACTTTCCCTTGAACTTTTATAAGAATAGCTTTGAAAGAATGGGCTGGCAGTGGATGCGGTTGTGTGCCTGACCTGACTACTTCTAAAAAAATGCATAACTAGTCTGGTGTGGTGGTGCACACCTGTTTTCTCAGTGGCTGAGGCGGATGTGGCAGGAGAATTGCAAGTCCAAAACCAGATTCAGCAACTTAGCAAGGCCCCAGGCAACTTAGGAAGAATCTGTCTCAAAATAAAAAATAAAAATGGGTTAGTAATGCGGCTCAGTGGTTAAGCAGCACCCCTGGATTCAATCCCTGGTACAAAAACAAAAAACCAGTAAAACACATGTAACAAATCAGGGGTCATGGCTTTTTACTAAGGCTTTTGAGTTTCTCTCTATCTTGCATTTTCCCAGAATTTCTCATTAAAAGCACACTTTAAGCACTTTGCTCTCTAGCTTCAAAATAGTTAATGTCTCCACATGGATTCTGAGTATGGTTAAAATCCATGGCTTGGAATTTAAGGGCCTCCATTTTCTGTTCCTCTCCATACTTAGAGTTTTATCTTCTTCTCTAAGCTTTGATGTGCTCCATCTTATTTGTGTAGGTCTGGTAGATCTCTCTGCAGTGTTCAGTATCATGTATTTATTTACTCTGACACCAAATCTCTTTTGCCTCAGTTCATTTCCTGTCTACCAGGAATATTCCATTCATCCTGAGAAACACCATAGATGCCAACTTCCCTCTTGAAGATCACTCCATTGTCCTTGATCTCTGCCTTTTGACATAAAGAATTCTGATCATTTTTGTATTACTACATCATGTTTTATTTCCACAGCCTGTGTACATGTCTTCCTCCAAAGATTACATTTTTTCCTTGAGGGCACATTTTATTCTATATCCTGTTTATCTTTTTATTCATAATGACATGCAGCAGTTCCTTGTGAAAAAAAGTTTTTGAACTCCAAAAATTAATTGAATCAATTGCTACTTCATTTTGACCACTCAAAATTATTTAAATAGGTTTTTATTTTGCTTTGTACTTATCCATTAAGTTTCTATTTGCATTAGTTTTTCTTTTAAGTACAATCTGAGAGAATTTATATGAAAATGATGATACGTACTAATAGATTTGATTCTTTCTTTTTCTTATATTGAGAAGAGGTACTGCTTATTAACTGAGCTGATCACAAAAAAATACCATGGTAGATATCTTACTTCTTCCTTCAAATAAGCCTGTTGACCTGGTCTTCTCTGTTGCCAGCCTCTCCACCTTCTACAAATGGTTGATCCTTTTCTTCACCACCCCTTGGAAAAGATAGTGTGAAGGGACACAGGAAGTAATATGCTGCTTTGAAGCATTTTCCAACAGTGCAGAGCTCATTAATCAGAACTTCCATGCAGGTAATGCCATATTTACCAAGAGATGAGCAATCAAAGCATTGTCGGTCAGGGCAGTTTGTTTCTTATTGATTCTGCCATATCCATGCTTGTAGATTAGCTCATTTACTGACATCAGGCTTGGGTTCCACAGTCCTCAGCAGGTTGATTGAAGCCTTATTGAGCTTAACACAGGTGCCATTGAAGATCCGGTGAAGGCAAAGGAGTTGTAACACCTTATGAGCCTTTGGACTCTTACCACTGATACCTCTGATCCTGAGGAGAAATGCCAGTTTGGGTTCTGCAGATACATAGAAGTTGCCAGCTTTTCCTTCCATCCTAGTCATTTGAATCTCATTTGTGTACTTCTGCCTATATTTCTTGTGGGAATGCTTGGCTTTTTCATAGATAGGCTTGCTGCTTGCCTTTCAAAGCATCTTTTGGACTAACGTATTTCTCAGGCACTTCACCTTCAGCTCTCTGAATTTCCTTTGCTTTTTCTTAAGGGTTTGTGGCATAGCAGGGACCTTCTTTTTCTTCTCTTCAGTAACTTCCATGGTTCCAGCCAGAAAGAGCAGTAATGGATTTGATTCTAAATGAATAATTATATTTGGGGGTGATGTCTGTTTTAGTATTTCTCTAGTTATTCACATGTTATTATATATATATATGTATTAATATTATCTATATTATATAGTATATATATTATATTACATAGTGTATATATACACACTAAATAAAAAGCAATAGCACAGTGCATGAAGTCAAGGCATCAATTAAAATTTGGCACTGAGCATGTTGTTTTATCATCATTATTAGGGATTTCAAAAGTGTCATTTTGCCTTTTTAAATATATTGCAGACCATATCCTTACTTTCAAACAGTATACCTGACTGAATAATTACAAGTGCTACACAATTATATCTTGGACCCCATGTTTAACACAGAAAGGCAATTGGTAAGTGGAAGGATGTCTATGCATTTGAAAAAGACAGCGAAAGACAGTCAAATAGCTGAGAAGAGGAAGAAGAATGGTTAAAGGGAACATGTCATTTACCAGGTGGGCAGAAGGTAATATATAAATGACTGACAATCCAATTAGAGAGTTCATTTTAGGCAAAACAAGAGTGGCAGAGTAGAAAGTTACAAACTATATAACACACCATGACAAAAATTCCCAGGGCAACCAGTACCATTCCATTTTCAAATATATGTATGAGAAATGCCATGAATAATAGATTTTATATAACATCTTTGCCATATATTATTTAAAATATTGGTGCTGACTGAAGGTGATCATGTTCTTTTTCCTTCAGTCTTGTGATGTGGTTAACATTTTCTCCTCATGATATTAGTGTAGGGCTATTATATTAGATAATTTTTTTTGTTAGTGCATTATAGTTGTACATGGTGGGATGTGTTGTCACATATTCCTAGATGCATACAATACAGAAATATAATTTGGTCAATATCCCTACCTCGCCTCACCCTTCTACCTCCCTCCTCCCATTCCCCATCTCTTGCCTCCCTTCTGATCCTATATTTATAAAATAAAAAACCAAAAAACAAAAAACCCCGAGTACAATGTCATAATTAGCCTACAACAGGTATCAGAAATATAAGAATTTGGGAAAAATGCATTGTAAAGTAATTTTTAAAAAAAATTCAGTGTTGTCTTATGATTTTTTTCTAGAAAGATTGACATGAAAACAAAAAGGGTAAAGGTTCATGCTAAATTGTTGTTCGGTTATTTCTCAAGTTGAATGTCATGGTTTATGCTACATTTCATTTCTCAGCAAAATCTCAGGAAAAGTCTTTCCTCCATACCTTAGTGGAAATTATCTAGACAAAATATAGTTAGAATGCAAATGACCTAATTGTCTGAAAATATCAGACTCTCCAGCCAAAATTTGTATATTTAAACCATTATCTCAGTAGGGAAACTTCTTAAAACCAGATGTCAATTTTGGAAGCTACCTCAGAAGTTATCAAGACAATTCATTTTCTTACACAGGAAAATGTTGATGCATACTGGTAATTAACCTAAGGTACATTCATGTTGCTTTTTCAACACAAATGTATTTCATTTGCTTAACAATATTTACCAAATGTCCAGAATGTTTGAGGTACTGTGGTATGATGTGTGTATAGTAGCAACACAAAAGAAATGATCAATCTTGCTGGTCAATGTCAGGCACCATTTCCTTGGGCTTAATGGAACTAAATCAAATTAAACAACCAAATTAGTAATTATAGAATTATTATTACTATATAATATATAATACCACATATTTTTCATATTGTATTGAAATGATGTTTATACACAGGAATTTAATGGTTAATATCTTTTTCTCTCTGTATATATGTGTGTATATATATATACACACACACATATGTTCTATAACATAAACTTTGTAATATATAATACAATATATATGTAATATGCTATATACCATAGGGCATATATCACAGATCATATATGCATATATACATATAAATATAAAACAGTAAGACTAGTAGAGCTAAATTCTTATATAGCATATCATTTCAGTGTTAGTGACTGAATTCTTAATCTACTAAGGAGTGTGAATGTTTATAAACATAATTTTGATTGTGGAAATGGGCTGGGGATTTGGTTTGTTATTTCCTGCACAGTGGCTTTTGTTAAATGAAGTATACTTTGTATTATACATGTCACAATTTTTATGCTTATATAATCAGATTTAAAGCTGCTTCATGTAAGTAGGATTACAGTCTGATTCACAGCTGTATTATCTGGAGAACCTAGAACAGTGCTCACACATAGTTGATGTTCAATAAAATTTGTTGAATAAGTAAATGCGAATGAATCATGGGTATGTGTATGTGCAGTAAACTAATTTAACTTTATTTTAAAACATAGTCAATCTCAGGTTCAATATACTATTGTATATTGAGTAATATACAATAGTTTAAATGTGATATGTATACTATGTCAATAATAATTGTAGTGACAAGACTATCTATCATTTTTGAATGCTTAAGTAAAAGCCATGTGTTAGGCTAAGAAGGCTTTCCCATAATTTTCTCATTTAATTCTCACAGGGAATGTGGATGTGCCATTATTCTTATGTTAAAGATGGGAATACCGAAGCAAAGTGAGGTTTATTAATTTTGCACAATATGCTCTTGTGAGCTATTAGCAGAGTTAGAATTCAAATGGATTTTTTTTCTGATGCCCAAAGTCCTGTTTTTATATTTATGACATTGCTGGTAGTCATGGAATACTATGCCCAATGGACCTAATGGAATATAATAAAAATGAAGAATGCATTCTTTTTCATAAACTAAATTATTATTAAGTGTTAGTAGAATCCTGAAAGTCTGCCTAAAATCATTCAGGATAAATATTTGACTAAGCTTCTTCACTTGGTTTCAGAATGGTGAAAGGCTGAGGTTTTTGCCTTAAGGAAATAAAAATCAATTCCCCACCAAATTTCTAATCTAGTATTTAGATGTTTTATCTAAACCAAGCCAAAAAAAAAAAAAAAAAAAGAGAGAGAGACTACTTTTAGACTTACAAACTTAAATTTAAAAACAGACTAGTTGGAAGGTACTTTTTCAGGAGAACCCTCAGCAATTAGTGGGGAAATTGAGATAGTAATAAAATTTGGGGTCTACACAGGACTGATTTAAATTTATTTCAACCATTTTAAGTGTCAAGCAAAACCAAGAATTAAATGAAAACAATTTTTACAAGTTGGGTTGTTTCTGTGGTTGAATGTCAAACAATATTAAATCTCAATTTCTGAGGGTAGAAACAGCAAGACGCCACTTGCTCTTTTCATGGCTAGACTCGCAACATTCTTTATAGAGCTTGTCATGGTGTGTGTTCCAATTGCTGTCAAACAAGCTGCTCTATATCTTGCTAAATGTGGGTTTGAATTTAAAATCTTCAGGCATTTATAGGAAAGTAGTTTAGATATAGCTGAGAGGATTCTGGGAAAGATAAATGGCTTCACGTTCTTCCCATTAAGAACTGACCAGAAACAAGCACACAGACGGGTTCAGTTTAGAGTAACTGAAGAAGACTGATAGTTTAATTAGTTTAAAATAAGGTTATAAGTGACAAGTCTTGTGCTCTACTTGCTGGTAAGATGCCATTAAATATTTTAAAACACACATACTCTGTCTTCACTCTCACACACTCAGAAAGGAGAAGTATTTTTTTTCAAAAACATAAGTGTTCTTTAGAACTTGGTTGACACAGCACCTTTAATCATTGTTACGAACGTCCGGTTTCTTAAGTAAACTTGCTGATTTCATGAATTGTGCTAGAAAGCAAGATGGCTCAATTTCCCATTTTCATTGACTCATTTATGCCTCCATGACAAAGGGGGAAGGGGACTATTACTGAAAATGAATGACTAGTTATGTGCTATTTTTCTTCGCAGTGAAATAATGGGAATCATGAAGTTTGAGGCACACAGAATGATACAGTCTGTTAAATCTTTCAAAAGATCCTTTTTCATTTTACAGCCCACTGCCTGTGTTACATGGATAGTCTTACTATTTTTTTTCATCTTTGAAAAAAGGCATCAGATCCTATCTATATTCATTTGTACAATATTGAGAATATCGTCTGAAACCCCAATTTGAAAGTAGTTTTCATGATTCACGTTCATTTGAAAGAGTATTTTTCAAGTACTAATAGGTTTAGAACACACACCACAGAATTTCTAGAACTTTCAAGAGGTTCACAGATGTTCTGAAGTCCATTCATGTGTCCTAAAATATGAAATCTTGAAATAAGGAGAAAAGCGCTAGAATATTGGAACTTAAACAGTCAACCGTAAACAGGTGTTTAGGCCATGATTTTTACATATCACAATCCTAAGCTGTTTTGACTACATCAGAGTTTGGAAGTTAATTGGTCGATCAATATAAATTGCTATGGAGGCAAGACCCAGTGAGATCACACGTAATTCTGAAAATTACTTTAAGACATTTTTAAATAAGTTTATTCCAGCACAAATTAAGACTTTAAGGATTTGCTCACCAACAGGGTTTAAATCTGCATATTTTTTATCAGTATATGAGGCAAGTTTCTTTTTAATTGAGGAGTTAAGTTGTTGTACAATCATAAATGCTTATAAAGTAACAATATGATATACCTTTGATCCTAATCCAGAATAACCCCCATATTGCCCACACCCCAATCTCTCTTGATTCTTCTATATTTCTCCACTAAAACAGATACAAATGTGTATATGTGTGTATATATATACACACACACATAAAGTATATATATTTATACACACAAAATATATACATATATACACATACACAAACTTTGTGAATTTTCCAGAATTAAATGATGATTGCATAAGTATTATTTCACTTCTAGGGGTTAAAGAGTATGCTACATTGTTGATTGTCTCCCTAGATCCCTCCCTATCCTCCCTCCCTCTCCCCTCCCTACTGGCTTTCCCCTTACCCTCCATATCCATGTTTCCCCTAGATTATGTGCTAATACACCTTTGGTGGTTCTACTATTATCTAATTTAGAGGAGTATAGTTTTTGAACATGTGTTCTGATAATCTATTGGGTTTCCAAGGAATCAGTGGTGATCACTCCCTTTTCATTTGTGATTTTGTGATTCTCTTCATGTTTCTTTAACTATTTCATTGAGAATATTCTTTATGACATTCACTTATGTTTTGATATCTTCTTGTATTCCACTTACTCTTAAATTATTTCTTCTGATTTTGTACCAAACATTTTGAAAATTCTGTACATGCATTGTGATTTATTTTTCCTTTTTTCATTCATGTGCTCAAGCTTATTCAGTCTGTCCTCTTTGTTGGAAGTTCCTTCTTCAAGATCCGAGGTATGGAAATTAACCTGTTATTAAATTTTTTCATGGAGCCTTTGATTTGGTTGACTGGGATTTCAATTCTAAAACTTCTCTTTTCTGTTTATCCCTTTCTTTGTTGAATAAGATTTTCATCTGTGTTTGCTCTCTTATTTCCTTTAAATCTTCTTCTGGTAATGTTCATGTTCTATACATTAATGAGTAGGGCTGTTATTTAATTTATCATCCAAATAGGGGTGCTTTTGAAAGAGAAAGGAGTGCTATTAATAATCCTGGGCAAGTAGACATTCATTGGGATTGAGGGCAAACTGGGATACATGGCCACTCTCAATTAAGAATATGAGATGCCTCCTTTTTTCTTCCTGTTGTGCTCTTCTTCCCTCTTGCACCCAATCATCACCCACGTTCTGTCTGAGTGACATTCAATAAACACATATTTGACAGTTCTCTTCCCAACCAAAACTATGAAATGTTTTTAGAAAATTCTTGCAAATATCATTCTTTTTTATTGAGCAGTTGTGTTGTACAGTCATAAATGCATATGTAGTAACAATATGCTATGCCCTTGATCCTAATACAGAATCACTACCACATCACCCATCCCTCAGTCTCTTGACTCTTCTATATTTCCTACCTATAACAGATATAAATGTCTTCATATGTATATGTGTGTGTGTATATATACACACAATACACACACACACATATAAGATTGTGTAAATATCATTTTTTGAAAATCTTACATCTTAAACCTTGTTCATGTGTTTCCTCTGCCTAGAACATTTTATTTTACCATTTATAACAATATTTAATTACTATTAATTCTACAATTCAACTGCCATTTCCTGTGTAAAAAAATCCCAACTTCCTTTTGCTCTGCACTAGCTGTGGGAATTTTGGAAATATTTTTAAACACAGAATTCATTATTTTTTTGAGTGAAATAGGAGTAATTTCCAGAGATTGTTTAGTGGATCAACTGACAAAATATTATGTCACAATATCTAACAAATCATAGAAAACAAAATAAAACAAACAAAACTAAACAAAAACCGATCCTTCAAATTGTATTCAGGTTTTTAGAAACTGTCAAAAATATCTTATTCAAAAACACTTCAGTCAGAAGAGGAGATAGTTAATTGCCCATCTTAAATACCAAGGGATGCACTTGAATTTTATAAAGGAGATAAGAATGAATTCAAAGGGAGAAAATAACTTATTACCTATTTCATTAACATAATTTATTAACTAATCATTGATTGTATCATTTGATGCAGCTGTCAAAACAAACAAACCTTGAAGCCAACTCAAATATAAGGGTTCCTACTAGGTATTTTGAAACTTAAAATTAAGAAAAAAGATAACTCTTCTATGCAACCTGGGGCTCAAGAATGAGAAAGGACTGCTTATAGCAAACATTCAATTTGGTTTAAAGATATTTTTACCAATTCCATATGAAAAGAGGAAATTTATTGGTGGCAAGCTAGTTTCCATTTTAAGAGGATGTGTCATATATGTGAGTTCATATTTTTATTTTTTAAAAGATTGGGTCATTGCCATTCCACCTCTACAACATCTCAGTGTCCATTTAAAAAATAGTTGGTTCCAAAGCTATTCACCTTCACAAAGAATTCAGCTATTGATCTGGAGAGGCAGAAGCACTCTGCTCTTCTAGTGTTTTCAATTCCTATAAGACATACTTATAGTACTGTGTTTCAAGTCTGTCTCCCCCATTTATATAAACATCTTTCAAGGCAGGAATTGTGCTCTTTTTTTGTCTATTCTTATCTCAAAGTATGCACATACTCACTAAATATTTGAACGAATGGATAAGTGGTTTTTTCTTGAACCTTCCGGTGGTCATGTGCCACGTTGGAGATAGCCAGTCTATTCATCCTTTATGTACCTTTTCATGAGATTTAGAATGATGAGATTAAATCCATAGCAATGTATTAATTTTATGTAATTTTAGATAAGTATATTGTAAAAGCACTGTCTCTCAATCCTCTTTTTTTCACAGAGCTTCAGAGACTTAAAGATGCAGTAGATAATGGAACCGTTTTATCAACTTAATGGGAGGAAATTTTCATTAAAAGCCACAGTATGCACACAATATGCATTTGACTTATTCTCTTTGTTATGGTCAAGTACTTTTTGCAATTTTTCTTTAAATCCTTGCTAGAAAATTCTGTGTGTGATTACAAGATGATGTAATTTGGAAGATACTCCTGAGGAATAACTTCTACAAAAAAGTCACACAGATTACTTTGAGAAGTAGGAGTTATTTTAAAATATTTAAATTCCTTACTTTTAAAGGAAGTCCAGCCTACCAGGAGAACTGGTTTCTGGGAGGCCCTGGGAATGAAGATCCCATATAATTCCTTCTGGCAGGTCTTCTTATCTACAGCTAAGTGTGAGAGGAGTGGGTTTATTTGAATGTTGAACTTTTATGCACATTCAAGAGGAGCTGTCCAGGGTGGGTGTATGATGTACAGGTAACACATGGCATTGGACAAAAGAACATCTTCTCTGCCCCATTGCCTGATGAGAACAAGTAATGCTATGACCTGAAGGCAACTCTCCAGGGGATTTTTAAAAAATTGTTTCCCTGTCGTTTTGAGAATAGTTTTAGATGGCTGGATTTTAAATTCTGCTATCACAGCAAGGCAAATAAATGGAATGGAAAAAGTACATGTTTGGATGTTATCTATAGTGACCCATCAGTTTCCATGGGAGATTGGTTACAGGACTGTCTAGTTCGCCCCAGGATGCCCTAATTTGAGTACGCTCTGGTCCCTTATATGAAATGGTGTAGTATTTGCACATGACCTGTGCAAATCCTCTTGTATACTTTATATAATCTGTAGATTACTAATGATACCTAATACTTTGTGAATACTTGTTATATTTTATTTAGAGATTAATAATAAGAACAAAAAGGTTGTACACCTTAAGTATAGTCACAGTTTAAAAGCATATTTTCTGTAGTTGGTTAAATCTGCAGATGCAGAATCCACAAATACCATAGGCTGACTGAGCATGAGGTTTTTACTTGTAGTTAAATGCTTAAGCTTTCTGCCCTTCAGTTGTGTACTGTTTTGGATAGAGAAACACCTACTTCAAAAAGTGTCAGTGACTATTCTATGAGATGATTCTGTGTCTACGTGCAGTGGGTGATCATTACTTATCATTACTATTCCCATTTGTTACTTGTATCATTTAGTCATTTATCATTTGAGCAGTGTTCCTGGTGCAGGTTAAGCACTGGGTTGAGTTGAGATTGTTGCGGGAAGTGCTAAAAAAATGATTTATACATCCTGCACTTAAGTATCTGACAGTAAGGATATCATGCACATACAAAAAGAGCAATTTCTATTAGCAAATGATTTGATTGATTACCTTAAAATGGGGCTATGGAAGTTATGATTTGGATTCAATTATTTTCAGCCTGGGGTGGGATATTTGTGGGGTGCTGGCATTGCTGCTTTGAACAACATTCTTTTAAAGATGGATCTGGAAGAATAAAGATGAGTCAAAGACTTGCTGTGGGAAAGCATTTATTTCACAGAGAACACCACAGATTGGGAAATTGTTCAGTGGATATGGGAGAATGGGCAAGGAATTATGTTTGGATAATACATGAATTTTCTGAGGTTGTAATAATGAAATACCAAGCACTGAGTATCTTAAATGACAAAAATTAATTTTCTCACAGTTCTGGAACCTGGAAGGACAAAGTCAAGGTGCTGTTACAGAATTGGGTTTTCCTGTGGCTCCTCCTGGGCTTGCACATGGCCACCCTCTTGCTGCCTGTTAGCATCCCTGGTACTTCCTCCTCTCTTCTAAGGAATTCAGTTGAATTGGATTAGGAACCTCTCTGACATACTCATTTTAATATAATCACCTCTTAAAATCTATCTCCAAACATGTTTATTGTCTGAGGTACAGAGATTGAGATTTCAACAAATGAATTTTCGAATACAGTTAGCCCCAAAAGATGGGGAAAGGTTGGGAATGTAAATTGGTGACTGACTATTGTCAGCTTTAAATGACAGCCTAGGTCTGTACAATTCATTTCATAGGTACTTGGAATACACTTAAGTGTTTTTGACAGAGAAAGGATAAAAGCAGTACTTTAGAAAGATTAATCTTCTTTAATATGTATGAATAGGATTGGAAAAGAAAAATAAAGGTTGAGATACCAAATAGAAGACTTTTATTGTGAATCTAGATGACTTTAGATTTGATAGGAAGTACAGTGGAAAAGATTATAGAAGTAAAATGATTAGGTTTTAAAGACAGGATGTGCAAATAGCACATTACCAATTTGATCTTGAATAACTGGGATTATCCATGGTTGGAGAGGAAAGTTTCTAGAATTTCTAAGACCCCTTCAGTTTTGCAAAATGAGCAATTGGAGGGGGTTTCTCCATCAGTCATTTGAAATGTGTTTCTAGTTGGATTTGGAGATATGTGTTAAAGATGTGGAATTGATTGGCCAATGAACTTATGTATAATTCACATTTGAATTTTTAATCCTTAACAGGATATAGGAATTCCCTAGAATGTGATTAGCTTCTTGGAAAAAGCTAGCAAATGATACAATTTGATTGGAGTTCAACCAGCTGGTGTTAAGTAAAATGTCTGAAGGAAACATAAACATTAAATAAAGAAAAAGCCTAAAAGAAAAAGAAAATCTCTAAAAGAATTTTAAGATAGGGACACATTATGGGGTTCTAATATTGGGAGTCTTTTTAAACAAACATTTTAAGCACTGTGATACCTAAACTGAATATCAAAAGATTGGAAATTCATTCTTTTAATGCATTTATTTTAGAAGAAAGCTTAACTGCTTTAACAGGGTTGGCTACTAGCTCCTAGTTGATGGTTTTATAGTGGAAGAGAAATATGGTGGCACAGATAGCTCCTATTAGCCCTCTCACCAACACGCAGTTTCAGATGGAAAAAATAATCAATTTCTTTGTACTTCTTATACACTTAATAAACATTAAAAATTGGATCCAAGAAAGTTGAAATCTTGTCCTAATACTCTGCTGTGGGAGCTTAAGCAAATAATTCAAAAAATTTTCCCTTGGTTTCCTTAAAATTTAACATGATGTAATAGAGACATACTGTTTTATTTCATTAACCTTGTTAGCATAGAATACACTTTATAAGATATTAAATTGTGTTTTTGAAGACATTCAGTGAGTCCCAAAATGCAACAGGTGAATCTGCATTTGAGGTAGGTGACCTTAGGAGGACTTGTGAAGGGATTGCCGTATTGCCTAGCACAGTAACACACATACGAAGAATGTTATACACATGTGCCAGATGGGTGAAAGGCAGGAAGAGGGAGTAGTCAGTATGTGACAATGCAAATGTGAGACTTGTAAAACCAGCTGAGGGCTTGGTAGTCTCACTGGCTTTCTTAAGTACCTATATCTTTGAGAAACTGGTCAGTTGAGGCTTAAAGGGGTAATCTATCACCCCAGTTAAAAAATAATAATTTGACTCAATGTGTCTCAGATTGAGCTAAATGTTTTCTTACTAACAAGCTTTCAAAGCAACTGGATTCATGGCTAATATTACTTCTTTTTCCAGCAATGACAGCTAAATGTAACAGAGGCTAAGTAACTTGCAAAAAGTTATTCCTAGGAGCACTGAGTTTTGACTGTTTTCTGCCTGTAGTGAATCGAGTAATAGCAATCCTTCAGCTGCCTACACATGTAGTTATCATACAGGTTTGCTCTTTTGTTTGAAGTAGTAGTTTAGCAAAGCCAGAATTTCTTTCCAGTTACAACTGCGTTTCTTCCAAGCTCTGAGTCTATGGGTAGTTGCCAGTGCACAGGCCTGGAAGATGTGATATAATGGTGCCTGCCGGCTAGGAATCTGGTCTGTGGAACATATTGTTATTTACAGAGTTGCCATGAAACTTGGCTGGGGACCCATTCCTGTATGTTGAAGCCAGGCTCTGAGTGTCTTTGGCTAATCATCATGTTTCCAGGGAGAAAAAAAAAGTAATTGCTGGTAAGCAAAGGCACTGTTAATCATTAACAGTGTGGCATCTGCTTCTACAATTACATTTCTAGAAGACCTGTATAATCACATTCTTTATAAATGATCTAATTAATGTGCTCTTTGCTATTGTATTTTGAGCATTGGGAATACCAAGCGAATCAATGAACACCTCCATTTTTGTAGTATGCAAAAATATCCTATTGATTGATACAAATATACAAAGAAAGTGACATGAAACATCTAAGACCATGATAGCTCCAGTCCTTGCCAAACCCAAGAAAGTCCAATGAATATTTTATGCATCTTAATTCACATTTATTCTGAGTATGATCAGGCACATTTCTGTATATGCAAAAAAATTTGTAAAATTGGTTTTAAATCTCAGTCCTGACACTGACCATTTGTGGGGTAGTGCACATAAACATTTTTTTTTTGCTTTTCCTTTATTTTATTTTGTTGAAAAATAACAAATATGTGTAAGAGTCCTCTTCAAGTCACTTACAACAACAGCTTGCTGAACTCTAGGAAGTGTGACATTGTTCAGCTCAAAGGATACATTTCTTTTTTAATTTATTCAGGAATTGTGTTGTTGTACAATCATAAATACATATGTAGTAACAATATGACATGCACCTCATCCTAATCCAGAACCATTCTAATATCACCCACACCCTAGTCTCTTGACTCTTCTATATTTCCTCCCTATAAAACAGATATAAGTGTCCTTAAATACACATGTGTGTGTGTTTGTGTTTTCCAGAATGATATCCACCTAGATCCCATCCTACCCTATCTCTTCCCTCATTCCCCCAACGTACATATCTACGGTCCCCCTAGACTATATGTTGCTTCAATTTTGGTGAGTCTACGACATGAACTTGACAACCTTTCACCCAAACCTGGGTTTTGCTCTAGCCTACACAAATGAGGGAAAATATTTGACCCTTGAGACTCTGGGTTTGGCTAATTTCACTCAGCATAATTTCTTCCATTGCTACCGTTTACCTTCAAAGGACACAATATTGTTGTTTCTAATAGATGAGTAGACTCCATTGTGTATATACAGCATAGATTTGTAGTCCATTCATCCTTTAAAGGGTATCTGAGTTGATTCCATAATTTAACTATTGCAAATTGAGTTGCTAAGAACAGTGATTTTGCTGTGTCACTGAAATGTGCTGACTTTATCTCTTCTGGGAAAATACTAAGAAGAGGGATAACTGGGTGGTATGGTGGAACCATCCCTAATTTTTGAGGAATCTCCACTCTGCTTTCCAGAGTGGCTATACCTGTATGCAGTTCCATCATCAATGTGCTAATATTCCTTTATCTCTACAACCCCTCCAGCATCTGTTATTGTTTATATTCTTTATCTTTGCCATTATGACTGGAATGAGGCAAAATCTTAATGTAGCTTTGATTTTCATTTCTTTAATTACTAGTGATTTAGTACACTTTCTCATGTATTCATTAGCTTGCTTGATATATCCTCTTTTTGAGAAGTTTCTATTCAGCTCTCTGCCCTACTTACTGATCGGATAATTTGTGTTTGGGTTATTAAGCTTTTTGAGTTCTTTGTAAATTTTGGATACTATTCCCATCTTGGAATCAGAGCTCATTATTATGTCCACTCTGTATGTTCTCTCCTGACAGTTTTGACCAATTACTTGACTAAGCAAAAGCTTATTAGTTTAATGGTATCCCATTCATTAATTCTTGATTTTAATTCTTTCACTTTGGGAGTCTTGTTGAGAAAGTCATTGCTTACTCCATATGCTGGATTGTTGGTCTTAATTTTTCTTCTTGCAGTTGTATGCTAGCTGGTTTAATTCCTAGTTTCTTGATATAATTTGATTTTTGTGCAAGGTGAGAGATAAGGATCTAATTTCAGCTTTCTGCAAGTTGCTGTCCTGTTTGTATAGGCCATTTGTTGAATAGGCTGTCTCCTCTATGTTATATTTTGATGCCTTTGTTAAAGATCATATGTTTAAATATTTGTGATTTGTCTCAGAGTCTTCAATTGTGTTCCATTACTCTTTATGCCTGTTTTGATACCAATACCATGCTTTTTTTTTTTTTGTCATTACAGCACTGTAGTATAATATTAGATCTGGTATTGCAAAACCACCTTTTTCATATTTCTTTCTTGGTAATGTTTTGACTATTCTGGGGTTCTTCTTGTTCCAGATGAATTTGAAAATTGCTTTTCTATATCTGTAAATAATGACATTTGGTATCTTGATGGGGATTGCATTGAATCTGTATAGGCTTTTGGCAGAATGGCCATTTTAATTATATTAATTCTGCCAAGCGAAGAATATGGAATGTCTTCTTCAATTTATTTCTTCAGTGTTCAATAATTTTTATTGTAGAAGTCTTTTACTTCCCTTGTTAGATTAATTCCCAAGTATTTTATCCTTTTTGAGGATTTTGTGAATGGGACTGATTTCCTGATTTCTTCTTCTGCCCTATTATTGTTTGCATATAGGAAAGCTATTGATGTATAATTGTTGAATTTGTTTATATACTAAATATGTTTGTAAACTCAAGCAGTTTTGTGGTGGAGTTTTTTTGGTTTTCCAGATACAGGATCATGTCATCAGCAAAAGTGATAGCTTGACTTTCTCTCTTCCTGTTCTTATCCCTTTGATTAACTTTTCTTCTCTGTTTGCCCTAGCTAGGATCTCAAGGGCTATATTGAATAAAAGTGGGAGAATGGGCAGCCTCATCTTGTTTCTGAGTTTAGTGCAAATTTTTGTCGTTAACTTTTTTAAAGTGAGATATTACATTTAATAATTTGTGTATGTTGAAACAGCCTTGCATTCCTGGAACAAAGTCCAGTTGATGATGATGTATTTTTCTTCTTTAAGTATTTTTGAATAATGTTTGAAAGAAGCTCTATTAAAGGTTTTTTCATCTATGTTCTTCAGGGACATTGGTTTGTAGTTTTCTTTTTTTGATGTTTGTTGTTGGGTTTTGGTATCAGACACGTGATTGCCTTTAAGAAGTGTTTGGGAGAGTTCCCTCCTTTTCAATTTCTTGGAATAGCTTGATAAGCAGAAGTGTTAGTGCCTCCTCATAGGTGTGGTAAAAGTCAGTGGGGAATCTATCAGGTCCTGGGCTTTTATTCTTTGGAAGGCTTTTAATTGGTATACTGATTTCAGTATATGTCATTCTGCTATTTAGGATTTCAATTTCATCCTATGACAAATTGGGGATGTTATATGTGTCTGGAATTTTTTTCCGTGTCTTCCAGCTTATTAATTTAGAGGAGTACATTTTTTTTCAAAATATGTTCTGATAATCTTTTGGATTTCCTTGGGGTCAGTAGTGATTGCTCCCTTTTCAGTTTTTTTTAATTGAATTGGTTTATTTCTTTCCTTCTTTTAGTGGGATTGGCTAGAGGTCTGTCAATTTTATTTAGCTCTTTGAAGAACCAGCTGTTTCCTTATTTTTATTTTTTTGTTGTTGTTTTCAATTTCATTGATTTCAGCTCTGATCTTGATTATTTCTTATCTTCTGATGGCTTTGAGATTGTATTGTTCTTCCTTTTGTAGGGACTTGAGGTGGAGTATGTGCTTATTTATTCAAATTCTCCTGATTTTTAATGTAGGGACACAGTGCTATAAGTTTGTCCTTTAAGGATGCTATCATTCTGTCCCAGAGGTTCTGATATGTTGTGTCTTCATTCTCATTTGCTTCCAAGAATTTTTTGATTTGTACTCTCATGTCCTCTTGGATCTAGTCTTAATTTGATAGGGTAATATTAAATCTCCATATGTACATGTATTTTCTGTTACAATTTTTGCTGTTAATTGCTAGGATCATGACATCATGGTCTGACAGGATACATGTGATAAAATCTAGTTTTTATATTTGCTGAGATGTCCTTTGTGGACTAGATAAGATCTATTTAGGAGAAGGATCCATGCACTGCTGAGAAGATAAACTCAGCCAATCTGGAGTGGAATAGTCTATAGATGTCTGTTAAATCCATTTCATTTATGGAGTTGTTTAGGCTGGAGATAATTTTATTGGTTTTTTTTTTTTGCTTTAATGATAGAAGACTATTAAAGTATTGCAGCCTATGAGTGGTTTAACATCCTGGAGTATTTTTCCCGCATACTTTGGAGTATTGGTATTTGGTGCATAGCTATTTAATATTGTGATGTCTTCCTGATGTATTATTCCCTTTACTTTGATGTAGTAGCCTTCTTTATCTCTTCTGATTAAATTTTGGTGGAAATTTATTTTTTTTAATATAAGTATTGCAACATCAGATTGCTTTCTTGGGCCATAAACTTAATAGATTTTTTTCCTGTCCTTTTACCCACAATCTGTGGGTGTCTTTGGCTGTAAGAGGAGTCTCCTGTAAACAGCATATTTTTAAATTTTGTGTTTTGACCAAATCTGTGAATCTGTGTCTTTTGATTGGTTCATTGAAGCCATTCACATTCACTGTTAGGATAGTTATGTGGCTGTAGTTCATAGTTGTCATGTTTTATTATTGAGTTCTGTGCTGTCTTGGTTGTCTTTCAATAGCATATACTGTTTGTTAAATTTCCTGTTTTTGGTTTTTGAGGATTGTTTAGTTGTTCTATCTGGAGGAGTTTATCTTTGAGAATTCTTTTTAATACTGGTTTCCTGATCACGAATACAGCAAATTTGATCTTACTTCTCCTTTGAATCTGAATCTGAGTTTTGTTGGATATAGTATTCTGACTGCAGGTTATGTTCATTTAGAAATTGAAATATCTCCTTCCGTAATCTTCTTGCTTCCAGAGTATGAGCTGAAAAGTCAGAGGTGACACTTATTGCTGC
The DNA here is from genome assembly GCA_004027875.1 of Aplodontia rufa. NCBI lineage: Eukaryota > Metazoa > Chordata > Mammalia > Rodentia > Aplodontiidae > Aplodontia > Aplodontia rufa. Next base: position 52,764 of record PVKS010001407.1, on the reverse strand, counting down.
TTCTGAATGTGATTTGTGTGATTTGACATTTCTCTCTTGCAGCTTTTAATATTTCTTCCTTGATTTTCCTGTTATACATTTTCAATATGATATTTTTCATGAGCTTCTCATTTGATTAGGTTTATTAGGTGTCCTATGCACTTCTTAGGTGAGCATATCTGACTCTATTCTAATATGGGAAGAATTTTCTTTAACCATTTTATTGAGAATGTGCTTTATTCCATTTGTTTGCATTTCGATTTCTTCTTTTATCCCAATTACTCTTCTATTGTTTCTTCTAATTTTGTCCCAGACTTTTTGAAAATGATGGCCATGCTCAGTGAGTTGTTTTTCTTTTTTGTCATCCATGCACTCAAGCTTAGTCAGTCTTCCATAGAAGTTAATCTTTTATTGAATTCTTCCATCATTCCTCTGATGTGATTGATTTTGAAGATTTTAGCTCCTTTAATTCTTTCTTTTAGTATGTCTATTTCTTTGATAACAGTTTTTCATCTCTTGAGCTTTCTTACTTAGTCCCTTCATTAAATCTTCTTGTAGTACATTGTTCCTTTTAATAATTAGATTGTTGATAATTTTTTCTCAGTTTTCATCCTGTTGTGTATCCCTGGACTCTTTGGCAGGGAAATTGTATGTTTGTGGCTAATCTTTTCTATTTTGAATCCTCATTTCCAATTATCTTCTGGATCTTTGAATTGAGGTTATCTATGGGGAAGCAAGGCAGGTCTCTGGATGCTTCTTCCTTGCAGGTGATAGGGTCAGGTCAGACAACACCCCTGTGATGACCACCTTCTTCTAGAAAGCTGCTTCTGCCTGGAGCCTCATTTTGTTAAACCTTTTGGATCTAGGCTCCCAGTTGCAGATCTGAAATATGTTGGGGGTGCAGGGCAGCCTACTGGGTTTGTGAAGTGCATCATGGGGCATTGGGTCCTGGGGAAGGCTGGAATGGGCCTGCCTTCCTGCCTTTAAAGGACCTGGGAACCTTGAGGTGGGGACAGGCCCAATATATCTGGACCTGGCAGATATGTGTTGCCCCTGGGCAGCTTGGGCAGGTGTCTTCAGGGTGTCCTAGGTGCTTGCTGGCCTGGGACTAGAAGCCTGGACCCATGCAGTGGCTGGGCAGCTTCTGGCTGGGGTCCTTCGAGTACTTGTTTGACCCTGGGTATTTCAGTTCTTCTAGTGCTCATATGAAGAAACAATGAAGGCGAGATCCAAGCAACCGCAATCAGGGGAGGATGTCATATCCTAGGTATCTCATGGCTCCTGAAGTTGGCACCCTAGGAGGTGACTCATAGATCCTGGGTTGGGGCACAGGCCTAGCTTACATGTTCTGGGGTTTTCATCAGTAGACCTAGGCACAGGACTATCCCAAGCTTGGTCACAGCTTCTTGGGAGGCTCCTGAGGCTGGTGCCCAAGGAGCTAACTCACTGGTCCTGGGGTGGGGCCCACAAGGTTAGCTTGTGTGTCCTGCTGCTGTCATCAGCAGAGTTAGGTCACAGAACCTGCTGAGGCTGGTGGTGGCTCCTGAGGTAGTTCCTGAGGCTGTCACCCATACAGCTAACTCAAGGGTCCCAAGGTGGAGACAGCAGTACTATTTCCCATGACCTGGGGCTGTTGCCAGCTATGCTAGGTCATGGACTCTTTGGAGTTAGGTAACAGTTCCTATGTCAGTGCTAGCCTAGCTAGTCAGGTTTCTGGGGCTGTCACCAGACAGATCATGGTGCTCTTGGAGCAGCTGCCTATACCTATCTCAGGATTCCTGCTCACCTGCCTTCTCAAAATGGCAATCTCCCTAATTTTCCACTGATTTCCTGGAGACATGACCACCTTATATGTATTGATGCTGAACCTGGGTTCTGCATAGAATGGGACCCTTTGGATATTAGGATTCACTGTCCAGTTCTGATCTTCATGGATTTGCAGTTCTTCCTTCCCTCTCTGCTGAACCTCTGCAGCTACCATGGTGTGCTGGTCTTTGCAGCTGTGCACCACCTGACTTCAAAGTGGGATTTTATTTTTTTTAAATTTTTTCCCTTGCTTATTGTGTCTACACTTCTAAATCTCTAATCCTTGCTTGTCTAATATTGAGTTTTAGGGAAGACAACCCTTCAGCCACCTCACAGAAAGGTACTTCCTCTATTGGAGGTGTCTTACTTCAGGGAAAGCTTTTTCATGCAGTCAACCCACCTGTTGCCATTTTTCCAGCCAGAACTTCAAAGGATACTTGAACAAACATTCTTTTTCTTTTAATTAGTTGAATAAGGACTTACAATTGAGGGGGAATCATTATCAAACAAACAAGAAAAAATGTATATTCACATAGTTAGCCAAGGCTGATGCCATTCCACGGTTCCCAGCTTGGGTTCCACATGGTTCTAAGTTTCCACCAAACGAACCCTTGTGTTAAATGGACTTCTTGTGGAGGTCAGAGTTCTCCTTCTGAGTTGATTCCCCCGTAGTCCCTCCCTCCAGTCTCCTAGATATCCTCCCTAATCCCTCTCCCCTCCCTGTTCCCCTCTCTATGTATCCAGATATCCTACATACGGTTCCCCCTGTTTGTGTAAAAATCATACATGTTGAGGTTATTATTAGTTTAGGCATTTAGCGTACTGTTTCCGGTTGTATTCTAGCTTCCACAAATGAGAGAAAACATTTAGCCCTTGAGTCTCTGAGATTGGGATACTTCACTTAGCATGATTTTTTCCATCTCCATTCATTTGGCTTCAAAAATCATAATATCATTTTCTCTAATGGCTGAGTAGTATTCCATTGTATATATATACCAAAGCTTTTGAATCCACTCATCAAGTGAGGGGCATCTGGGTTGGTTCCATAGTCTAGCTATAGTAAATTAGGCTGCTATAAACATTGATGAAGCATATCTATATAATATGCTGATTCTAACTCTTTTGGGAAACTGGATAGCTGGGTCATAAGGTGGTTCCAGCCTTATTTTTGGAGGAGTCTCCACACTGCTTTCCAGAGTAGCTGAACCAGTTTGCAGACCCACCAGCAATATGACAGTGTTCCTCTTTTCCCCCAGCCCTTCCAGCATCCGTTGTTGTTCGTATTCCTCATTTTTGCCACTCCAACAGGAGTGAGGTGGAATCTCATCGAAGTTTTGATTTGCATTTCTCTTATTGCTAATGATGTAGAGCATTTTCTCATATATTTATGGGCTTTCTGGGCTTTCTCTGGTGACAAGTTTCTTTTAAGATCTGTAGCCCATTCATTGATTGGATTATTTGTGATTTTGGTGTTTAGTTTTTTGAGTTCTTTGTATATTCTGAATATTAGCCCTCTGTCTAAGGTGTAGCAGGCAAACATTTTCTCCCATTCTGTAGATTCTCTTTTGATATTCTTGACTAAATCATTTGCTGTGCAAAAGCTTTTTCGTTTAATTGCATCCCATTCGTTTATTCTTGACTTTACTGCTTGAGGCATGGAAATTTTAAGGAAGGCGCCGCTGACTGCTATGTCCTATAGTATTGACCCTACTTCTTTTTCTAGTAAATTTAAAGTTGCTTGCTTAATATCTAGATCTTTGACACATTTTAATTTAATTTTTGTGTAGGACGAAAGATAAGGATCCAGCTTCAGTTGTCTACATATGGCTGTCCAATTTGTCCAACACCATTTGTTGAACAGGCTATCTTTATTCCACACTATGTTTTTGCCCCTTTATCAAATATTATTAGATAGTTAAAGATATGGGGGTTTGTCTCAGAAACCTCTATTCTGTTCCATTGGTCTTCAGTTCTGTTTTGGTATCAATATCATGCTGTTTTTGTTACTAGACCCTGTAGTATAATTTCAGGTCAGGAATTGAGATACCCCCTGCTTTCTCCTTCTTGCTGAGTAATGGTTTGGCTAATCTGGGTCTTCTGTTATTCCATACGAACTTGAAAATTGCTTTTTCTGTATCTGTGAAGGATGATATTGGTATCTTGATGGGGATTGCATTAAATCTGTATAGGGCTTTGGGTAGAATGGCCATTTTTATTATATTGATTCTGCCTAACCATGAGCATGGAATGTTTTTCCAACTACTAAGGTCTTCTGCAATTTCTTTTTTTTAGTGTTTGATAGTTTTCTTTGTAGAGGTCCTTAATATCCTTTGTAAGGTGATGACCAAGTATTTTACTTTTTTGGAGGAAATGGTGAATGGGAGAGATTTCCTGATTTCTTCTTCCGTGGCATTGTTGCTGGAGTAAAGGGAAGCTAGTGATTTATTGGTGTTGATTTTATAGCCAGCCACTTTGCTGAAATTGCCTATAAGCTCTAGAAGTTTTCTGGTGGAACTTATTGGGTCTTCTAGCTATAGAATCATGTCACCAGCATATAGAGACAATTTGACTTCCTCTTTTCCCATATGAATTCCTTTGATTTCCTTGTCTTACCTTATAGATCTGGCAAGGGTTTCAAGGGCTATATTGAATAAGAGTGGGGAAAGTGGGCAACCTTGTCTTGTTCCTGAATTCAGTGGAAATGCTTTCAGTCTTTCTCCATTGAGCATTATCCTACCTAGAGGTCTGTCATAAATGGATCTTACATAGTTGAAGTATCTTCCCTTGATCCCTATCTTCTCCAAAGTTTTGAGCCTAAAATGGTGTTGAATCTTATCAAAGGCCTTTTCTGCATCAATTGAGATGATTATATGATTTTATTTTTAATTCTGTTTGAGTGGTGAATTACATTTATTGCTTTGCGTATGTTGAACCAGCCTTGTTTTCCTGGAATGAAGCCCACTTTATCATGATGTATTATCTTTATAGTACTTTTGCATCTGATTAGCTAGATTTTATTAAGGATTTTTACATCAATGTTCATCAGGGAAATTAGTCTGTAGTTTTGTTTTCTTGATGTGTCTTTCTTGGATTTTGATATCAGTGTAATATTTGCTTCATAAAAAGTGTTTGGGAATGCTCCTACCCTATCAATTTCATGGAAGAGCTTATAGAGGATTGGTGTTAACTCTTCTGTGAAAATCTGATAGAATTCTGCCATATATCCATTCGGTGCTGGGGTTTTCTTTTTTGGAAGAGTTTTGATTGCTGTTTGATTTCACTACCTGAGATAGGTTGGTTTAGATTTTCAATGTCTTCCGGTGTTAATCTGTGGGTGTCATATGTGGCTAAGTATCTGTTCAGATCTTCCAGAGCATCAAACTTGGCAGAGTATAAATTTTCAAAATAAGTTCTGATAATCTTCTGGATTTTGGTTAAGTCTGTGGTGATATCTCCATTTTCATCTTTTATTTTGTTGATTTGCTTCACTTCATTCTTCCTTTTGGTGAGGTTGGCAAGGGGGTCTGTCGATTTTGTTCACTCTTTCAAAGAACCAACTCTTTGTTTTGTTGATAATTTGTATTTTTTTGTTCTCAATTTCATTGATTTCACCTCTGATCTTAGTTATTTCCTGTCATCTATTATCTTTGGGATTGGATTGTTCCTCTTTTTACAGGTGTTTGAGTGTAGCATAAGGCTATTTATTTGGGCTCTTTCTAGATTATTGATGTATGGACTCATTGCTATAAATTTACCTTTTAAAAATGCCTTCATACTGTCCCAGTGATTTTGGTACATTATTTCCTCATTCTCATTCATTTCCAAGAATTTCTTGATTTCTGCTCTCATTGTCTCTTTTATCCATCTTTGATTTAAGAGGGAAATTTTCAATTTCCAAGTATTTGAGTAATTTCTATTGTTTCTCTAGTTGTTGATTGCTAAGATCATAGCATTGTGGTCTGAAAGGATTCATAGGAATATATCAACTTTTTTGTATTTGTTAAGGTTTCCTTGGTGAACTAGGATGTGGTGTATTTTAGAAAAGGATCTGTGACCTGCAGAGAAGAAGGTAAATTAAGCCAACTTAGGACTGAATATTCCGTAGATGTGTGTTAAGCACAATTGATTAATAGAGTTGTTCAGATTGGAGATGTCTTTATTGATTTTTTGTTTTGATGATCTGTCTAGTGTTGATAATGGTGTATTGAAGTCCCCCAATATTATTATGTTGAGATCAATGAGGGCCTTAATGTCCTTGAATATTTTTTCCATATATTTGTGGGGTTGTAATTGGGGAAATAAATGTTAATTATTGTTATATCTTCTTGATGAATTGTCCCTTTTAGTATAATGTAGTGTCCATCTTTGTCCTTTCTGACTAGTTTTAGATGGAAATTAATTTTATCAGATATTTGAATCACAAATCCAGCTTGCTTGTTTGGTCTGCAGGCCTGGTAGACATTTTGCCAACCTTTCACTTTCAGTCTGTGTCTGTTTTTGAGTGTTAGGTGTGTCTTCTGTAGACAACATATTGTTGGATTTTGTTTTTTGATCCAGTGAGCCAATCTGTGTCTTTTAATTGGGGCATTGAGACCATTCACATTCAGAGTTAGAATATATATGGGAAACTGAGTCTCAAACTTTGTGACTATTACAGAGTTTTGAGCCATCTATGGAATCTTTTGGTGTGTAATGTGGTTATTGAGTCCCCTGTTTAAGGGTTTAGGGTATTAACATTTTTTTCTGAATGAAGAATATCCTTTAGAATATTCTGTAGCACAGGGTTTGTGTTTATGTATCTTGCTAACTTGAGTTTATCATTGAAGTATTTAATTTCCCCATCACATTTAAAGCTGAGTTTTAAAGGGTATATTATTTTTGGAAGAAAATTGTTTTCTTTCAAGACTTGAAAAATATTGTTCCAAGCTCTTCTGGCCTTCATTGCCTGATCTGAAAAATCCATAGTGACCCTAATTGGTTTGACTATGAATGTGATTTGGGGCTTTTCTCTAGCTGCTTTTAGAATTCTCTCTTTAATTTCTCCGTTATTCATTTTGTATATGATATGTCTTGGTGAATTTCTCATTTGATTAGGCTGGTTTGGTGTTCTCTAAGCATCTTGTATGTGGTATTCTGGGTCAATTCTAATGTAAGGGAAGTTCTCCTTTATAATTTCCTTTAGAAGATTCTTAATTCCCCTGGTGTTTGCTGTTTGGAGTTTTCATCTATTCCAATGATTCTCAGGTTATTTCTCCTCATCTCCTGAAATACTATTTGGAAGTTCTGGTCATGTATTGTAAGTTTCTTCTCTTGTTTGTCATCTTTGAACTCGATATTGCATAGCTTATTCTCATTTTCTCACATACGTTCTTCAAGAGCTGAAGTTCTATTTTCAGTGGAGTTTACTCTGGTGTTAGTGTCTTCTGGTGAAAATTTGATTTGGTTGACAGTGTTTTGCAATTCGGATAGCTCTGCTACATCTCTTTTCAGGGTGTCTAATTCTTTATAAATCTGATCTTTCATCTCATGGAATTGCTCCCTTATTTCCTTATAAAAGTTTTCGCTCATCACTTGAAATTGATCTCTGATCTCTTTCCTTAATTCTTCTTTCAAGTCTTTGATTGAGTTACTAATCATAATGTTGTTACAATTTCTTTGGGTTTCATCTAGGGCCCTGACCATGGAGTCCTTAGGTGGAGAGCTGTGAGGTTGAGGAGAAGAGTTATTTCCCCTTTTCTTCATTTTCAGATACAGGGGGTGTGTCTTAAAGACCAACCATATTACTCTTGTAGGAGTAGTTGGAGATTCTTATGACTTCACTTTGTTGGGATGGGGTGCTATTTGGGTAGCTTAGACCTATAGCTGCCAGTCCAATCAGTCAGAAATTGAGCACTTATAGGTGCATATGTAGACAGTTTCAACTAAAACAGTTATCATGATGTTTAGCACCCATAGGAGCAGTTTTCTTTGATGAGAGCTCTCACAGTATATTATGATAACAAGCAAGTACCCATTTTGAAGATTGCCCTTTTCTTCAGTTAGCAGGGCCTCTGTAAATGGAGAGAAAAAATGACTAGAAAGCTAAGAATGTGAGGTGGGGAGGTAGATTAGAACTCCTGACTTAGAATAAAGAGGAACAAGAGTTTAGGGTGGTGTATGTTATTCAGTTAGGAATAAGGAAAACATTGAAATAGGATGTGGGTGGGGTAAAGACTTTCGGTGAGGATGAGAGAGAACAGCATATAGTTTAGGAATTGCCAGAGTACAAGGCAATAAGAGGTTAGTACAAGGCATGGTTCTCTTCGACCAAAGGAGACCGAGGGCTAGTTTGCTATCATGACTGTTTTCCTGGTTGGACCCCAATGCTGTGAAGATAGTAGTAGAATTCAAGAACACACAGTGACAGTAGAAACCAACCACCAGTACGTACACACACAAAAATATGTACATCCACGAATACCAAATTCAGTAATAATAATAAAGCAAAAAAGGATTAAAAATAAAAAAAAACATTTAAAAAGCTAAAAGTTAAAGAAGTTAAAAATACTAGATGGCAGCAAGATCCACATTAAAGAGAAAAAGAAACCTAGTTAGGAAAGTTCTGGTATTTTTCCCCTGAGGTCAGAGTGTACCGTGGGGGAAAGTGTTCATATCTGCCATCTAGCTGGGGACTCTTCCCAGTTGAGGTTGTTGGGGGAGATGGAGCTTGGTAATCTCCGGTGGCCTTGGGTTTTCCTAGGGGATCGCCTCAAAATTGTGTGTTGCAGAGGGTTAGAAAACCCTGCCCTCTCCTGCTTGTGAGAATAGAGTTCAGCACCACCTGAGATGCACTCCTGGGCAGATTATTTTCTGCCTAACCAAACTCCTGATCTCCTTAAGCTGGGGACCAGGAGTGGTAGAGAGTCTAGTGGATCCTAGTGTAGATGTGTGGGACTCTTACTGTTCCAAGGAGAGTAGCCAGTCTGAAGCTCACTTCCCTGGCATCACTGATGACCCACTCTGGATGTATTGTGATCTTCAGAGGCTACAAGAGCTGCTCTGTGGGGTTGTCACAGTTCCAGCAAGGGAAGACTGTGTGTGTGGGGGAGGCTCTAGGCTAACTGGGCCAGTGTTTATATGGTTCTCAATTGAAACCAGTAGGGGGCTCCCACCTGAAGAGGCCAGGATCTATGGAGCCTTGGCTATGCACAGAACTCAGAGGTGAAGGAGAGCCCAGGCTGCTCCTTTTGTTCAAAGGTTCCTGAAGCTGATGTAAGACCCTGCCTTGTTTGAGAGTTTCAGGCAGCTTTTGGAAAGACTGAAGCAAGTGGCCCACTTGGAAAAAATATGCCCTACTGAGCCAAGTTCTGGTCACAGACTCCTCCTGTTTGGGTATGTAAGAGGGCAGGCAAGAGGCCACCACTTGTACGCCCCTCATGCTGGAGAGGGGTTCACAGTCCTGCACAGTCCGCTGGGCAGATGGCCAGGTCACAGAGCGCTTAGATTTGCTTGTCTGTTCGTGGAGACTGAGGTCCATATTCCATGCATAAAGGGTGGATCTGGTTTTACTTTTGCAGAGTGAGTGCATCCCCAGTCTCAGGGAAACCTCAAAATGGCGGGCGAAGCTAGCGGGCTATCTAGCGGGCTGTGATCATGGAGAACAGCTATAGGTTTGCTATTGCAAGCAATTCAATCATTTCCAGAGTTGAGAATCAGCTGTTACAAACTGTGGGTGCCATAGACTGGTAAAGTGTACCCAGCTGTGTCTAAGTTAGATTATTTAAGCCCTGCTTCCTCCCCTCCAGGATAGCTCCCCTCCCCCTGGCTGTGAAGCTGGCAGCGATTGGAGCTGGAGAGGGGGTTCCCAGTTCCACACATCCCCTGGGCAGATGGCTAGGGCACAGAGTGCTTAGATCTGCTTCTCTATTTGTGGAGACTAAGGTCCCTAGTCTGTGAGTAGACGCTGGGTCTGGTTTCACTTTTGCTGAGTGAGTGACCAGCCCCACCCTCAGGGAAACCTCAAAATGGCAGGCAGAGCTGGCCTGCTGTGATGTGGGGAGAACAGCTGTGGGTTCGATATGGCAAGCAATTCAGTCATTTCCAGAGCTTGAGAATCAGCTGTTACAAACTGTGAGCGCGTCCGAGAAGGCGTTCCCCGCTGCGACCAGGTTAGAATACTTGTGCCCTGCTTTGTCCCCTCCGGGATAGCTCCCCCATCCCCCGGCTGTGGAGCCCATTGAGCCACAAGCTTGTTGTTTAGATTTGTTCATGCAAAGCTCTTTTCTTTTGGTGTTAAAAAATTAGGGGGGTGGTTATTGATCCCACACACCGAGAACCTGGTCCTACCGTTAGATACTGCCTCCCAATCCTGCAGAGTGAAGCTTTACTCAGGAGCATCTAGGGGTCACTCACTGGTGGCGGTGTGGGCACCATGTTCAATGAACAAGCATTCTTAACAGGATTTGCTTCTCCTTTACAGTAGGAGCTATAATATGTGCCTTATAGTATTCTTATGAAGAAGTAAATAGAATGACACACCTGAAATGTACTGGCACAATAAATTTATATCCAATAATTCATTCAGCATTCAATACATATAATTTTATTTCTCCATAATATTAGGCTATTGGTACAATGCCCCTATTTTCATGTTTTATGACTTGGCAAGGAGGACTCTACTCATATGGACAGTAGAACAAAATACTGCAATTTCTCCTGTCCGAGACATGTGGTTCCCAAAGCTATTAGACATTTGGTGAGTAAAAGCAGAACAGCATATGGTTCAGGATACCAGACTTAGTGTTAAAGAGGAACAAGCATTTGGCCTCTCCCAGTGGGGGCACTTGGTATTCAAGTCACCAGTTCCCAACTACATTTCCTACAACGATGAATGATGTAAAAATATAGAGTTGACAAACTGAAAATGTAACTGATTTATTAGCCCTGTTTCAGATTTGAGAAAAAAATGAGAAAATTACATATAGCTAAGACTTACACCTAAGTGTTTTTCCTATAGCAAAAAAGCTTTCAAAATTACTACTACTACTATTAACATTTTTTTTAAGAGAGAGAGGTACAGTGAGAGAGAGAAAGAATCAATTTTGTTTAGTCTTTCTTCTGGCTTTTGTTGCTTGGACTCTTTGTTGTATATGTGGTGCTAGGGTTTGAACCCATGTCCTTGTGTATGCCAGGCAAGTGCTATAACCACTCCGGCTCCTACTATTAACTTTTATTGTCAGTTAATTCTGTGATAGTGACGATGTCAGATTTATAATGTTATCTTTTCACAAACTTGCTAAGTGATTGTTATTTTTCTTTTTATGTATTGATAAAAATACCAAGATACAGAAAGGTTAAATAATTTGTTATATAACAGTTTTTGTAAGTAATAAAGTTGGGATTTGAATCCAGAACCTGAGCCTATTTCAGAACTGAAAAGAATTTCAAAAGTTGCAATATTTCAAGTGTGAAGTTTAATATAGAGTGTATCCAGACACCTGAAGGTTTTTTTTTTCTTTTCTTCTCTTCTTCATTTTTATTTTTTTTTTAATCTTAGAAACCCCTAGTTGCAGCAAATTTAGTTTGGTTTAATAGTTGCATAGGCTTTGAGGAGCCATAGGCATTTTGGTTTCTCATATTACAGACAACTCACAGGAGGTCAAACACAGGGAAGAAAGATTTCTATCTTGTTAACACAGTAGGTTACTTGAGAAGAGTTAGAGGCCATCAGAAATGTTCCCTGTAACCCTGTTCTCCTGCACTGGAATCACAGGTGCTTTGGAACTGTAGACAGGAACATCCCACTGCTCAGGATCTTGATCCTTTCTTAAAAAAAAAAAAAAAAAAAAGGAAGAAAAGAAACAAAGCAAGAATCGAGTTTTCTTAGCTCTTCAAGCTTCATTTCCCAGATGGCAAGCAGCATTTCAGTTCTCTAAACTGGTTGGTATTCATCCACCTTGTTGCATTTCCCAGCTTATGGGCTTAGATATTCACATAGTCAGGATCTATTGGCAAGGATAAGGCACATGATGCCCTCTATCTTTTTTTATTTTTTAGTATAAAGAGATTCTTAGTTCTTAATTAGTTTTATTATGAAAATAACACATGCACATGGCAAATAAATAGAAAATACTGTGAAATGAAAAGCCTGTAATCCCAGGAGGTTGGGAAGCTGAGGCAGGAGGATCACAAATCCAAAGCCTCAGCAGTTTAGCAAGGCCTCATGAAACTTAGTGAGACTCTGTCTCAACATGAGAAATAAAAAAGGGTCGGAGATGTGGCTCTGTGGGGCACTGAATTGTCCCCCCTGGGAGCCAATCAGAAGGAGGATGAGTGCTGATGGCTGGAAACTGGGCCCCTCCTCCTCCGGGGACCCCTTCCCTTCCAGCCAGGGAAACGAGGCAACCACATGCAGCTGATGGCAGCCCAGAATCCGTTTATTATTAAGGCACACAGGTTTTTATATAGGGAGGAGGGGAGACAGCCAAGGAATCAATAATCCTTCTAAGGGAGTTGCCAGGGGTTATGCAGATTTTGAGTACAGACAAACAACTGGAGAACAGCCTATGGTTAGCACATTCCAACCCACCCTAGTCTTCATTTTGCATAACAATTAGGAAGCTTAACAAAGCAGGACCTAGCAGCCCTTCCAGAAGGAACTTATGGAAATAGTAACAAGATCGCTCTAGGGCAGCTGTTGAAATGGGGGTGAAGGCTAGACCCCAACATGGCTCAGTGATTAAGTACCCCTGGGCTTAATCCCTGGTACCCCCTAACCCCCTTAGAAAGAAAAGCTGGTTCCCTCCACTTTATTCTCCTGGTCTTCACATCAGTCAAGAACTCTGTGGGTTTTACTATATGTTTCCAGAGGAAACCACAGATACTTATAAAAATATTATCTTTCTTTTTTACATAAATGTATATGCATTTCAGATATTTTTTGTATTTACCTTCTTTTCCCCTATGAAATATATCTCAGGGGATGATTTCTAGAAAAAAAATGAATAAGTACAAATAAATATTCTATTCATTAATACCCCAAAACACAATAGTTTTAAAACATGGGAAAAGAACTACCATCACTATTGGGCACAAAAGTATTAGAGTAAATGTCTTTTCATATTATCTGAAATACAGAAGCAAGGGATAAAAATAAGAGATTCAGGTGTGACATCTAGTCTATTTGGCCCATTTCTCAAAGACTGTTAAGACAGAATACAGACAATCACATTTTGAGATCTATCATTAATTTGAAGGAAAGTGTTCAATGGTAGTCAAATCGTGCTGGCTAAATAAATAAATATGGAGAAAAGTTTCATAAATTTGGAGATAAATGTAAATAGAGATGGAGGAAGATCATTGTTCTTCAGGTGAGGGAAATATGAAGAAAATCACATTTAGGCAAACTGATAAAACCTAAAGAACGTGAAAAGCCTTGAGAGCAGCCCCAAAATGAGCTATTTTAGAAAAGGAAAAGACAATTTGAATAATTCATCAGAAACTATGGAGGCCAGAAGATTGTGGAACTACATTTTAAAGTGCTGAAAGTAAAAACAAATTAAATCTTTTTTTCCTCAGTTCAAGTCTCCCTCAAGAATGAATGTGAAATAAAGACATTTTTAGATAAAAGAAAATGAGAATATGTTGCCAGCAGAACTGCACTCAAAGAAATGCCAGAGTAAGTTTCTCCGATTGAAAGGAAATGATATTGGATGAAACACAGATCTTCAGGAAGTCATAAATAACACCAGAATTAGTAAATACCCAGAAAATAAATCTATAATTTTTCTCAGTTTAAAAACGATTATATATGACCATTTAAAAATTATAGTACTTTTTCATGGGCTTCATAAATATGTAAATATAATGTATATGTGAACTAGAGCATAAAGAATGGAAATAAATGCCATATGGTAACACATTTTTTACATTTAATATGAGATGAATTGTCCTATGTATTCACCAAATATACACAAAACATTTATTTATTTATTTATACTGGAGTTTGAACCAAGGGGTGCTTAACCACTAAGCTGTATCCCCAAATGTTTTTATTTGATTTTTTTATTTTTGAGACATGGTTTCTCTAAGTTGCTCATGGCATCAACACTTTGCTGAGGTTGGCTTTGAACAACAAGGCTCCTGCCTCAGTCTTCTGAGCCTCTGGGATTTCTCTTGGCTTATTTTTCTATATTTTACATGAATTAGTACATTAGATAACAAATTAGATGTGACTTTACATTGTTTATAAATAGTTTAGGTATAAAGACATGGATATGTTAAGAGTAATAGATAGGGGCTGGAGGGGTGGCTTGCAGGTTGTGGCACTTGCCCAGCATGGGCAAGTACACGGGTTCAAACCCCAGCACCACGTACACAACTAAGGGTCAGAGCAATGAAAGCCACGTGAAAAACTCAATAAAAAAAAAAATTGATTCTCTCTGTCTCGCTGTCTCTCTCTTACTGTCCTTCTCGCTTTAAAAAAAAGTAATGGATAGAAAAAACATATGTATAAAGCTTAAGAAACTTGGAGTGACTATAGTAGTATCAGCAAAACTGAATTTAAGGCAAACAGCACCACCAATAATAAAGAATTTTTTTGTTTTCAAAAAGTTAGGTAAGCGCTCTGGAGAGGTGGCTCAGCGGTTACGGCACTTGCCTGGCATGCGCAAGGACACGGGTTCAAACCCCAGCAACCCACGTACACGACTAAGTGTCAGAGCAACGAAAGCCTTGTGAAAAACTCAATAAAAATTGATTCTCTCTCTCTCACTGTCCTTCTTTCTTTAAAAAAAAAAAAAAAGTTAGGTAAGTTCACCAGAAGGATATAGCATTATAAAGGTATATACACATTTTATATTATTTTGTTAAAAATTTGTATGGTTGTTCAAAAATAAAAATTTTAAAACATAAATAAAATTAAAATAAAAATAAATGTATATACACATAATAACAGAACTTCACAATGCAGGAAGCAAGAATTTGCAGAATTTAAGAAATAAATAGACCTAACTATATCCTGTCTACAAGATTCACATTTAATTTATTTATTATTTATTTTTAAAGGGGGGGGAGGGAGGGAGAGGGATGATGAATTTTTATTTAGTTTTCTGTGTGGCTCTCATTGCTCAGGCACTTCATGTACACATGGTGCTGGGGTTCAAACCAATGTCCTCAGGCATGCCAAGCAAGCACTGTAAACACTGAGCCACCATACCAGGCCAAGATCAACATTTTAAATAGAAAGACACACCCTATAATAGGCAGAATAAATTAATGATAGAAAAAATAGTACAGTCATCACCTCTGAAAAATAGGGACAGTGATTTTAATCAAAGGAACATGAATAAGCCTTTGGGATGATGGTAATTCCTTATACCTTGATGGGGGTTTAGGTGATGTCTATGCATCAGTCTGTATTATTGATATTAGGAATTTAATTGTATGCATATTTGTCATCAAAAGAAAGAATAACTGTAAACAAATGTTAAACTCCAATTAGCGACATACATGCTGAAGCACACAGGGAGAAGTGTATTGACATCTATAACATATTTTTAAGGGCACTGAGAATAAGGTGGATTAATGCATGGACCAAAGGTGGATGCATAAATGGATATGTGATGAACAGGGAAGGCCCCCACCACCAACCTGTCTCAAAGTTTGGACAGGGGATGTGTGGGGTTCTCTGAAGCCATTTATTTTCCTGGAGGGTAGAGGGGAAATGTTATTTCTCTGGTTTGTGTGTATAGTTTCTCGATTAGAAAAGGTTGTTGGTTACTATAGTGGGGACACATAATGTCTCCCTTTCTTGCATTTTATAGTGGCATGCCCCTCCACTGTCCCTTACTCTTGTGGCTGCCAAATGTCTGATATGCTGATTAGCTGTTAACACCTACAGCCAAGGGAGACAGCTTGGACAGACCTCAGAAGAGCTGAAATGTTGGATGCATGCTGCATTGTTCTCTTTGTCCCCCTGGGAGAAGTCACTAGCCAGGACATTTTGTCCTGGAACTGAGCAACACAGTGAGGGGCTAACGTGGGTAAAGTGGTTTCCTCCTGTCTCAGTGCAGCCATTCTTGACTTTTTTGTATGTCTGGGGTATGGCTTACCTAGATTCTGCAATTCTTATGAAGGTATTTTGGTCCATACATTATTGCTAACTTAGTGTTTTTGTGGGAGATAAGGCCTGGAACATCCTTTTCTTTCACCATCTTGTTGACATCTTATTTTTTCCAAAGAATTTAGTAACTGCAAAGTTCTTGAATTTCAGATTAGACACAGCATGTAAAATAAAATCCTGTTTTTTTTTTATTTGTCCAAATGTCAGTTTTCAAAACTTAAAAAAGAAGGAGAAACAACAGTGACTGGAAATTTCTTTTTTAATTTTGCTTCACTTATTTTCAAGTTTCTTTTTTTTTTAAGAGAGAGAGACAGTGAGAGAGACAGACAAAGAGAGGAACAACTTCAGTTTTTCACATGGCCTTAGTTGCTCCAACACCTAGTTGTGTATGTGGTGCTGGGGTTTGAACCCGGGTCCTCGTGCTTGCCAGGCAAGTGTAGAAACCGCTGCTTTTTAAGGAAAAAAATAATTATGTTGTCTATATATTTTTTCAAAGGTGGTAACACTCAGACCGATGACACTTTAAGGAGAAAAGAACAGTTTCTTATTAATTTCGTAGTTCTTTTCCGAGTGATTAGTTGAATACTTTGGTAATTATTTTAAGTGCTATATTTCTTTGGTATAAATATTTGAAGTGTGATCTTACATTTAAGGACAAAAATTCCAGTTGGAACCGTAAGTTATAGCTGTATAATTATTCCCTGGCATAATTGATTTTTGCCCGTATGCTAACCTGATTTGTAACGATGGCTTTGGAACTGGTACTGCTAAAACATTTATGTGATAAAATCTTGAAAAATGGTGAAATTACTTCACATTTGTTGAACATTAACTGTTTTGAAGATTCTGTCAGACTCTCAAAATGCCATGGAGCATGAGCCAAACAGACAAAATACGGGCAATTTCCACCAGTGAAATTGAAAATAAAAGAGACAAGCATTTTCAGATGACCTATCGTCAATCCGTGTTAACTTCCCATCAAATTTAGGGGGGAACAAAAATGCCCTTTTGGTACTCTCCTTGACAAAGAAGCATCACTCTCTGACTTATGGGAAAGAGTAGGTGCTTCTGAGAGCCGCTCCAGCCAGAGCCAGCTCTGAGAAGTTATAAGTCCATAAAAAAAACATGTTTTCTTTAAGTGGCCTTCACAACCCCAGACTCTACAACATCTCATTAGCTTTTGCTTTCAAGTGTCCTTAATTGATAGAATAAATTTTCTTAAGAAGCTACATTCAAATCTCTTTTTCTCATGCTTTTATAAGTGATTATATTAATAACAGGGGAATGCAAGTGATTTAAGAATATGCTTGTTAGTTTTTTGTTTCCTATTTATTTTATTTAGAATTTTCCTAGGTAGTCTCACTTTACAAGCTGAATAAAGACAAGTTACAATCCCAAAATATGCAACACAAATTTATTCATTAAGTCCTTTTTTTTTCTTTTTGGCTGTCTACTTCTATCCATAATGCTTACTTTGAGTTAAAAAGAATGAATGCAGCATATAAAGTTCTTGCTCTGAGATCTCTTCAATCTGGGGAAGAGAGGCATTTAACCAAGTAGTTTATTTCCTAGAGTTCTAACTATTTTCACTATAATGTTTGTTCCAGGAAGACTTTTTTTTTTTCATTTTTTTCAATAACATGTCTTATGTGATCCAAACACTGCCTGGCCTATAGTAGATGCAAGATAAATGCTGTAAAATGAGTGATAATTGTATTGTGATGACAAATGACAAGATTGGGGAGGGCTACGTTGATGTGGTGGCCGTGGAAGTTTACCTTGTGAAGGTCATAATTTGGCTGGGAGCTGCTGGATCAGAAAGAACTGGTCTTTTGCTGATTTAAAAAGAAAGAATATATTTGCACAAGGAATTAGTGCTAAGGTTTTTAAAATAGGGCTGGGCTTGGTAAGTCCAAAGCAGTAAGGTCACTGTGACAGGCATCATGTGTGATCAGTATCTGAAAAGGACAGAGAGTTAAACAGAGTCTCAGAGTGAGGTGTGTTGACATACATTGAATATTTGATATTATTTTTTGAAGTTATTGGAGAATGTTATGCATGGTAGTAAACGAATCTTATCTTTTAAAAATAGGCCTCTGTAGGGAGCAAGATTGGAAACAGGCACTACTGTTGTGGCCTTGTGTGAGAAGGTGAATTGAAGAGAGTGGAGATGCAGAGAATTTCATTCAGAATAACAGGAGAGTTAACAGAACTTGCTAAAGGGTGTGAATTTGGATCACGGCACGAAGACAACTCCAAGATAGCTTCCTTGAGTTTTATATAGATAGAATTTTCATTCCTTTTCTAAATTTATTTAGTTACTAAGTGACACATTTTTCAGAGTCTCCCCAGTAAGCCACATTAGGAGTTTTGAAATACAAAAATAATACATTTATTGCAAAACAAAAGCTATTAGCTTTGCATGACCCATGAATACTCAGGACTACATTTTCTAGGAAGTAGGGAGACTCATTAATGGATTGAAAGAGAAAATCTAAGCTTTGAGAGGCTTCAAAACTTGTGAAGAGAACTTGAGCAGGAGGGATATTGGACGTAGAGAACTATGTGCCTCAATAGTGCACTCTGAACTCTGTGTATATGAACTGTGAAGCATTGTTTATCCAAAAGTAATGAGCCTTTCTAGATAGGAATATTAGTTGGAGAGCTGAGGGTTTGATTCTTAAAGCACCTTCTCCTCTATTTCAATCATTTTACTTGGAAATTAGCCTAAGATATATTCAATACACCTTTGTTTTTTAACTGGAATATGATTTGAATTTATTCTTGTTTATGCATAGTAACTTTAATGTAATAAAATCATTTATTAGGAGCATAATAGATGCCAGGTTTTCTATAAAATGCTTTTTACTTAATCCATTTCATAGCCCTCTGAAGTAATACCTAGTATTATTCCTATTTTGTAAGATGGGGAATTTGTGAGTCAGAGTGGTAACTCACTTAAGCAAGGTGATAGTGCTATTAAATGACAATCCTTAGAATAAACAAAAAGCCCCAGGGATTTCAGAAAATATCAGAACACATAGAGTAAACAAAAGTCATTCAGAGTTTTAGAAAATATAGAGTTTAACAAATAAAGTATAAAATGATAAACATTCCTATTTTCTAACAGGAATATCTATATGATGTTATTTGTAGTACATTCTATATAATGGGCATCATTTTCTTTTCATTAATCAAGAAGAGACTACAGACCAAATGAAATCACAGGGTCACTTCACAGTCTGGAAAAACTTGCATATGCTACTGAGAACACAGAGAGCTCTGCAGTTGAAGAGAAAGCAAATTCCAGAATCACTCAGTTCCCCTAACATTTCGGAAGCATTTTCTTTTGAGACAAAATTTGCTGTCAAGTGCAATAATAAGGAGTAAGATTATAAAACTAAATAAAATTAACTGACCCCCCCAAAGAATGAAGGAAATGAAGCAAATCAATAAAATCACCAAGGAAAAGGGAGTGATCACCAGATTCCACAGAAATCCAGTGGATTGTAAGAATCTATTTTGAAGAACTATACACCTCTAAATCAGATAATCTGGAAGACATTAACAAATATCTAGAAACATATAACATTCTCAAGTTGATGCAGGATGATATTGAGAGCCTAGTTACAGGAACTGAAATCAATATAACAATTAAAAGCCTTACAAAGAAGAAAAGCCCAGGACTTGATGGATTCCCTGCTGAAATTTACCACACCTTTAAGGAGGAGCCAACACCTCTCCTTATTTAGCTATTCCAAGATATTGAAATGGAGGGAACTTTCCCAAACACTTCTTATGAGGCAACCATAACCCTGATACCAAAACCCAGCAAAGACACTCAAAAAAGAAAACTACAGACCAATGCCTGATGAACATAGACACAAAAATTCTTAATAAACTTCTAGCAAACCACATTCAAAAACATATTAAGAAGATAACTCATCACAATCAAGTGGGCTTCATTTAAGAATGCAAGGGTGGTTCAACATATGCAAATCAATAGATGTTATTCATCACTTAAACAGAATTAATGACAAAAACCATAGGATCATCTTAACTGATGGATAAAAGACCTTAGATAAAATCCAGTACCCTTTTATGATCAAAACCTGGAGAAGGGCTGGAGTGGTGGCTCAGTGGTTACAGCGCTTGCCTGGCATGCATGAGTATGCTAGTTCAAACCCCAGCACTATGTACACAATGAAGTTTTGGAGCAATGAAAGCCACATGAAAAACCAAATAAAAATTATTTCTCTGTTTCTCTCTCTCTTTCTCTCTCTCACTGTCCCTCTCTTTTAACAAAAAAGCCTTGGAGAAGATAGGAATCAAAAGAACATATCTTAAACATGTAAACACCATATATGACAAATCCACAGCTAGTATAACACTAAATGGAGAAAAGCTGAAAGCATTTCCACTAAACACAGGAACAAGATGAGGCTGCCCACTCTCACCACTTTTATTCAGTATAGTCCTTGATTCCCTAGCTGGAGCAATCAGGCAAGAAAAGGAAATCAAAGGGAAAAGAATAGGATGAGAAAAAGTCAAACTATCTCTTTTGGCTAATGACATGATCCTATATCTGGAAGATCCAAAAAACTCCACCAGAAAACTGCTTGAGCTTATAAACAGATTTAGCAAAGTAGCAGGCTACAAGATAACATTCACAAATCAATAGCTTTCCTATATGCTAACAATAATAGGGAAATTGTTCCTATTCTTAATATCCTGAAAAAAATACTTGGGAATTAATCTAACAAGGGAAATAAAAGACCTTTACAATGAAAATTATTGAACATTGAATAAAGAAATTGAAAAGGACCTGAGAAAATGGAAAGATATTCCATGTTCTTATTTAGGCAAAATTAATATAATTAAAATGGCCGTTCTGCCAAATGTGCTATACAGATTCAATAAAATCCCCATCAAGATACCAATGTTGTGTTATTTATTTATTTTATTAGAGAGAGAGGGAGAATGAGAGACAGAGAGAATTAATTTATATTTAGTTTTTCATAAAAATTTTTACTCGTACACTTCATCGTGCATGTGGTGCTATATCCTTGTGCATGCCAGGCAAGCACTGTAACTGCTGAGCCACCATTCCAGCCTTCATTCTTTACAAATAGAGAAAAATCAAGTCTCAAATCCATTTAGAATAACAAGAAACCCAAAATAGCTAAAGCATTATTACTAAGCAAGAAAGATGAAAAAGGAGGCTTCACAATACCAGATGAAAAATTATACTGTAGAGCTGTAGTAACAAAAACAGCATGGTACTGCTATCAGTATAGGCATGAAGACCAATAGAATAGAAGACTCTGAGACAAACCCACAAGTCTTTAAACATCTGATCTTTGACAAAGAGTGTCAAAATAAAACATGGAGGAATGACAACCTATTCAACAAATGGTGCTGGACAAACTGGACAGGCTTCTGCAGGAAGTTGACATTATATCCTGTTTCTCATCTTGCACAAAAATCAAATTGAAATGCATCAAGGAACTATAAATCATCTAGCATACAACTGCTAGAAGAAAAATTAGGACCAACACTCCAGTATATGGGAGTAAGCAATGACTTTCTCAACAAGACTCCCAAAGAAAATAACTAAAGTCAAGAAGTAATGAGTGGGATGCCATTAAACCAAAAAGCTTTTGTGCAGTGAAGGAATTGGTCAAAAATGTCAATGCAGAACTTACAGAATGGGAGATAATCATTGCCTGTGATACCTCTGACAGGGGACTGATATTCAAAATTTACAAGAACTCAAAAAACTTAATATCCAAAACACAAACAATCCAATCAACAGATGGGCCAGAGAGCTGAATAGAAACGTCTCAACAGAGGAAATTGAGTAAGTTAATGAATACATGAGAAAGTGTTCCAAATCACTAGTAATCAGAGAAATGAAAATCAAAACAACATTAAGATTTCAGCTTACTCCAGTCAGGTTGGAAAAATGAACAATATAAACAGTAAAAGATGCTGGAGGGGTTGTGGAGAGATAGGACACTAGCACACTGTTGTTGGAACTGCCGAGTGGTATTGCCACTCTGGAAAGCAGTGTGGAGACCCCTCAAAAAATTCGGGTTGGATCCACCACACAACCCAGCTATCCCTCTTCTGGGTATTTTCTGAGGAGCTAGAATCAGCATGCTACAGTGAGGCAGCAAAATCAATGTTCATAGTAGCTCAATTTACAGTAGCTAATTTATGGAATCAACCCAGATACCCTTCACCGGATGAAAGGATCCAAAAGCTGTGGTATATATACATACTAAAGATTTCTATTTAGATGTTAGAAACAATGATATAGCCTTTGAAAGTAAATGGATAGTAATGGAAGAAATTATGATGAGCGAAGTTAGCCAAATCCAGAAATTAAAGGATCAAATATTTTCCCTCATTTCTGGAGGCTAGAGCAAAACTGAGGATTAGATGAAAGGTCAAGCTCATGTACTAGACTCACTAAAGTTGAAGCAACACTTAATCTAGGGGAAAGGGAAGGGAGAGGGAGGATTAGGAGGGATCTATTGGAATCAACAATGTAGCTTACTCTTTATTCCTTTGAGGAGCCAATACTTATGCAATCATTTAATTCTGGAAAATGCAAAATCATATA
This sequence comes from Aplodontia rufa, assembly GCA_004027875.1. Lineage (NCBI taxonomy): Eukaryota > Metazoa > Chordata > Mammalia > Rodentia > Aplodontiidae > Aplodontia > Aplodontia rufa. The sequence goes on along the minus strand of PVKS010001407.1, from coordinate 30,250 downwards.
TAAATGTATATATACATTTATATCTGTTATAGGGGAAATACGGAAGAGTGAAGAGATATGTGTGGATGAAAAAATGCTATGAAAATAGTAGCTAATAAATAAAAATATATAGTGAAAAATTAAAGTGAAATAAAAATATTTTATGCAAAAAAGATGATATAATAGTAACATAACCATAGTATAAATTAACTTTAGCAAAACCTATAGTGAGAAATGAAGAAGGAAGAAAGAAAAGGAAAAAGAGAACCATGAGGAGGAAGGCAGAGGTAGGGCAGGAGGGGCAGGAGAGGGATTCAACACTAATGAGATCCATGGGCCGATATTGTGATCATCTCCTTTCTTCTTTGTTTCCCCATTTGTTACATGAAGTAAGTGTACACAGATGAATTAATGACTAGAATAATCTCATGGAGTGAGTCAATGATAGGACTAGAATCCAGAAGTTTCTGTGAAGACTGCAGTGTTAGCTTTAATATATAAGGAATATCTGCATGTACAGTAAATGAGAAAAGAATGATACTAAACAAAAAACGACTTTATCCTTAGCTGAATTAGAAAATTTTGTGATAATTCATTTTAGAGTTCATGTATGTGTATCTATATGCTATCAGATGCATTTTATCATGCCTGTTTTTTGAGTGGGCTGCCTCTCAGAGCCTCCAGTTAAAGACCGTCAATAGTAAACACGGCATGAATGTACTCACCCTTCTCAGCTGCTCATTTACTTCCTCCCAACTCTAAGCCAGGCTTTTGGTTCCCTAGAGTAGAGTATGCCATAGAAAAATGCATCAAGACCATAATCAACTTTTTTTTCTGAATGGGCTTAAATCCCCCTAAGAGTTTAAGAAATTATTATTAATTCTTAATTCCTATTATGTGATTATTACCTAACACCAGTACCTGAATTTGAAAGATGTGCTTTTGAACACAAGCACATGGGGAACATGTGTCATGGAATGGATTGCTGCAGAATTAGATCCCAAGATAAAGGGATGTATGCAAGTAATTTTTCTTAGAGATGATCCAGGAAAGCAGGTTAGGAAAAAGAGTGGTGAGATGTGGAAGGAAGGGAACCAATAAAAAATGTGTTATTGAGCAAATTACTGCTCTGAAAAAGCAGAGCTACTCCCCTAACGTTTGGGGTTGCTCTGTGCTAATGAGGTAGGGAGACTCCATGACTAGAGAACACCCTCTGGAAAGATTCATCCATGCCCATGTGTGTGCATGGGAACAGGAAGTGCTGAACAGATGGGGGACAGACACCACTAGTGTCAGTGACATTTTCATCCTCACCCTAAACTCAGGTAGGCCTCAGTGACCTCAGGCTTTCAGGATGTGATCTGCCTTTCTTTTGCATCCTGATCGCCTCCTTCCTTCCACAGCACCACACTTTGCATTAATGCTGTCCTGTGTCACTTTCCCTTCTGTGATGGCAATTGAGTCAATACAAATTGCTTTTTAATGTGGTTTGATCAGCAACAAATACTATTGACCGCGAATGAACTACATATTATTATGATGAAGGCACTGCATAAGGCAGTGCAATGGGCACAAAAATAAATAAGATGGTCTTTATCTCCTGAGTATCTCCCAATCTTGGTAGGGAGAAGATAAGTAAACAATAAAGTAATATAGAAGACAACATGTATTCTATTTATATTCAGTGTGAACTTTTCCTCACCAATCCAGCAGAAAGTTATCACCACCATCTTTAAATTTCTATCATGTGGCAATAAGTCACGAATGAAGGACTGTACTACTGTTGGGGACAAATGTGCCCGAGAAAGCAATATGGGCTGCATCAGCACAGAACTGGGGATGGTAGATGCTGACATTGTTTCCATTCAAACTGGAAAACACTACATCTTGTTGTTTCAGAATAAATTTATTTGTTCTGTAGAAGATACAGAACCACTAAAGCTTGCATCATTGAATAGGGGTGCTTTACGTGTCTGTGTGTGGACAGTGTCTGTTTTTTGGGTGCAGATGCTTAATGATTTTCTTAAAATACTATTTAATTATGAATACAGAAAAATTAGAGTGAGATTTTAAGAGGCCTAGAGGGTTCTTTTTCTAGTGAAAGAATGCAGCTTCAACGCCATTTATTCAGAAGAGTATAGTAGAGGCATTTACTTCAGTGTGAAGGGAAGGGGCAGTTTTAGGCTAGGTTTACTTTATGAAGGGCCAGATTTGCTTTTTTCATCTAAGGTAATCCTATTTTTAAAAATCTCCTATAAGTTAATATGGTGAATTATATAAATCTGCCTTGTAATGCTGAACCAACCATTTATTTCTAGGGCAATTCAATGTGATCTGGATGTATAATTATTATAAATAAACTTTACACTGCTGAGTTCAATTTGATAATATTTGCTTAAAATATTTTTATTAATATGAATGAGTGAGATTGGCTTGTAATTTTCATTTCTTGGACTGTCTCTGTCAGGTTTTGGTTAAAAAAGTATGAATAAATAAGTAGAGATGTCTACTTTTCTTTTCCCACTTGCTAGGGGTATTTATTGATGCCTGGATTCTTGAATGTAAGTAGAACTTAGCTGTACAAATTTCTGTATCTGTTCTATTTATTATGAAATAATTATTCTATTGACTTAATTTATATAGTTTTTGAGGGCCAGTTTTCTGTTTGAACATATATATTTTCAGTATTTAAATCTGTGTAATTAAAGTTGTTGCTCTATGTATGTTCACAATATTCTTTTAAATATTTGCTACAGTAAAATGCCTGCTAAAATTCTTATGCTGTTTATGTTTGCCTTTTTCTATTTTATGAGTCATGAGAGGTGTTTTTCTTACTTAAAAATATACTGAAATAATTATATAACTAAATTAGGAAAGATAAATATGTAACAATTATTTTCTCCCCTCCTCCCCCGCTTTTTTTGGTGCTGTGGATCAAACTCAGGGCCTTGAACATGTGGAGCACTTTCCCCTAAGCTAAATATCCAACCTGAGAAAAATTTATAATGACTCTTAAATCCATAATTTTTAAAACTGCATTTAAAGTGCATTTTTTTGTGAAAATATATCTCCATTTTAGCCATCTTGCATATCATAATTTTAATGTTGATGTACATCAATAATAAATTATAATTTAAACTAATTCCCAAATTTGTAGGTACCAATCAATAAATAGTATAGGTAATATGTTTAAAAGAGGCAATTTTGTTTTGTTATATATTTACAATATCTTGATGTACAGATAGACATGAAAAATTAATTTATGCTTTTCTATTATTTTTCTCTTTGAATTTAGTCTATTTTCTTTTTTCAGAGTTTTCAAGTTGAATCCTTAGTTTTCATGCTCCCTTGTTGTCTAATATGTAAATTGCATATATGTATATATATGTATATATATGTATAGATAGATAACACATATAGGAGTATAATATATATTTTATATGTATGTATATATACAAATAAACACAATATTTTGTTTATTGTCACTTTAACTGTATCCCTCAATTTATTAATACTTGAGTTTTTATCATTTATTTTTACTATTTGTATTAGGTCTATTGATAATTTAGAATTTTTTTTTTTAATTTTCAAGTCTTTTAAAGTTTTTCCATGCATTAACTCATACAAATAGAGAGGAATTAATCTATCTTTCTGCACAAATACTACTATCTTCTTATCATTGGCTTCACATTTTAATAATTCTTATTGTTTAGAGAGAGGCCTTTAGTAAAGCTACTTGTTGAAACTTTGTTGAGGCATTTGTCAATGAATATTTAAAAACAAATATTCCACGTCTACTTTAGTTGAATAAATATTCTGAAATTATCATCTATTGTTTTCCAAAACACATCCACTAGGTCTGTTCCATTAACTTTTTATTGTTTGTATCTTCAGGAGTGTGGTTGACTTTCTTACCCAGTTAAACTATCAGTTATTAAGAGATATGGATATGATTTTCATTGTAGGGTTTAGTCTCCAAATTTTTCTATTTTTCAGACTTAAAAATATTTAATTTTTAATAATTGAATTATTTCATTATATATGAAAAATAAATAGAAGCAAATTACATTTTTTCTTTATTTGTAAAATCATTTTTATCGTTATTTTGTCTGCATAACAAGTCATGCATTTTAATTAATATTTTTCCCTTATGTTATTTTGTTATTTTAATGTTTTCCCTTCTCTGTACTTTTTATTTCAATCTTTCTTTTTGGATTTTCTTCTGATTTGGGAATATGTATCATTAAAAACACAGATCATCATTTGTTTTGCTTTTATGTTATCTCAGTCTTTCTTTTAACACAAGATGTTTCGGTCAATTTATATTTATTGTGATATATGTACATATATATCTCCTTATATGTATATCTGTAGGCCTTTAATTTTATTTTATGAATTCAATTTATCTGGCTATTATCAATTTTTAAATTATTTTTATTTTTATAAAGTTTTATTTTGGATTAGTTGATTTTCTTTTTTTTTTAATTTTTATTTTTTGAACAGATTTACAAGATTTTAACAAATCAATATAAAATGTGTATAAAATGTGTAAATATTCTGGATATTGTAATTATCCCCAGGAGTGCCCCCCCAGTTACCCTCCCTTATCCCTCCCTTCCCTTTCCCTTTATAGCTCTAAAAAAAGTATTAGATTATAAAGCATTTTTCCTGCCCTGAAACACTGATTTGGAAGTAATAGATTCTATTTCTCTTTCATTAGTAAAAAAAAAAAAATAGACATTTTTAGTTATTGATTCTAAATTTAATTAATTTCTTTACTTTCTTTCTAAACCGAAGAGCTTAGATATTTTGATTCTGATATTTTGTCTTTTGACAAATGTTATCCAGTATTTCATCTTAAAGCATAAATACACATTAGAATTTAATACTTTTTGCTTATTTAAATTTGCTATGTGTTTGTCAGCTTGTTGTCTTATTTATTCTTGAAATTTAGAAATTGCTTTTAAAACATATTTCTTGGTAAGGATCTGTTGAAGGCAGACTGTGTTTGTGTATGCATGTGTGCCTCTGTGTACATCTCTAGAGTACTCTGACTCTTTAAAAAAAAAAAAAAGATGGGACAGTGAGAGAGAAGCAATTTTTATCTAGTTTTTCATGTGACTTTCATCTTTCGTTCCTGGGATACTTCATTGTACTGGGGTTCGAACTCGCACACTCACGCTTGGCAGGCAAGCGCCATAACCATCAATGCCACCGCTCCAGCCCCACACTCTTGACTCTTGAATGATAGTTCTCCTCTTATAATGCTCTGTGAGCAACTTTTGCAGCTCTGGGGATCAAATTCAAGTCCTCACCAATGCCAGGCACACCCTCTACCACTTAGCTATATCCTTAACCTGCAAATGTCTTTAAAAATAAAATCAATTGTCTTTTTCTTTCAACTTCTAGAACTCAGAAGAGACATTCATATTAGAACTTTTTGTTTTGTACCCAATTTTCCTTCATATATTTCATATTTCATCTCTTTCCATCTCTGTCTCTGAGCTTTTTTCTGGATATTTTCCACAATTCTGTCATTTAGTTAATGTATTTCCCTAAATTGTGTTTTCTGTTGTTTAGAATTTCTATTATGCATGTCTCCATCACATACTCACATGGATGTACACATATATACATGTGTATATACATATTCACCGTATATAAAATATGTATTCTTTTTCAGTTTGAGAGTCTCTTACCATGTATTTGCAATGCACAATTTTAGTGTCTTAATTGTATTCTGCCTATAATTGTTATGTATGGATGGTTGCTCATTGACCCTTGTTTCTATTTTTTTATTTTAATTCTATGCCTTGGAACTGAATCTTTTGGTGCTTCTTGAGTGTATTGGTGTAAGCTTCCAAAGATTGAGTTCCCCTTTTGTAGATATCTGGGAGCACTGTCAACCTAAATCATTTAAAGTAAATTCTTGGCTTAAATTTGGATATGAATGCATCTCAGAGCCAGGGAGTGGCAATGCGTTCTCAGGGGAGCCTTCCTTTTTCTCCAGTACTCACAGCTGCAGTTAAAGTGATTTTCCTCCCAGGTTTTCATGTGGGTAATATTTTTCCCTGGTTTGAAGTTGCAGAAGGTTTAACATTCAGCACTACATGAGATATTTATGATTCTCTCCCTGTTACATGGATTTGGGGAAATTCCCCTTGTGCCCTTGATATGATTATCAAAGCCTTGCTTTATCCCTCCAGATTCTTGAATCTGTTTTATTTTAGGACTCTAGGGAGTTCTCTTTATTTTAGCCAAAATAGTTTTAGAAATCTAGTATTCAGTACCTTTAGCTATTGTGTGTTGGGGTCATTTCTCAGCATATCTAATATGCTCTATTGCCTGAAATAGAAGTCTCAAATTTGTTTTTAAGATATATCTTCTTCCTTTAATTTTCTCCCCCAAATGGATTATCTTAATTATATATTTGACAATTATGGAAGTGCTGGAAGTTTTAAAAAATCATGTTCTTTCTTATGAATAGTTTCTTCCTTTTCTACTTTATTTGCTTTTTATTTATACTCCCCTGACTGAATTTATAAATAAACTCCAATGAATAAATATTGATCAACTCTAAATCTCCAAGGGCCAAGACAGTGGAGAAGAAGGCAAACAATTGTAATTCAGAAAGTTTCTCCATGGATGTGGGGAACCTAGCATATGATGGCTCCTGTGTTCTTTGTGTCCTAGTGATGTTTTCTACCTAGTGTTAGAAGTACTTTCAAGAAAGCTCATAGTAAACCAAGAAGAGGTGCAACCATGAGTCAGAGAAAATTCAAGTTAATGATGCAAACATAGTGTTATGCTTTCTTTCCATGTTGTCCATAATGATCCTCCATTTTCAATTCTCTTATTTTACAATACCAGCGCTGATATTTTCTGTCTGTAGCATATGGATTATTTTCCCTGTTAGAAACTGATCCCTTGAGAGGGAAAGTGACCCTGCAGTTTGCCCTCAGGCTACACTCACCACTCAAGAAAGATTTGATTATGTGTCACTTTTATCTCTAAAGTAATAATTCTAATTACATTGCTCTGAGTTCTCTCTTATGAAACATCTACCGTAATAGGCTTAATAATTGTCACATAATAGACTTCTAACTTTAAGACAGTGGAGAGGCCACACTGTTTTTTAAATTTTTCTTTGTTGATTAGGCTTGTTGCTTTGTTTTACATTAGTTTTCAGAGCAACTACAGAAAAGAAAAACATCCATAACAACTTTCAAATTGAATCAGTGTGTGCATACTGCTGATATTCTGGAATCCCTTTCACCCACCTTATTAAAATTTATACTTAGGGAGTAGGCAATTTTCAGATGATAAACCATAATGGGTCTAAACATGAGAAGATACATATTTAATGCACTTTAATGCCTTTATGGTCTCACTGTTAAAAAGTAGAGCCCTAAATAATTCTTCCCAGGAATGCTTACACTATCACTGCTACATTCCCTGCAGAGCTATGAATATGTTCTAGTCAGGGCTTTTCTGCCCCAACTTCTTGAAATATTTCTACCTCTGCAAGTTTTGCTTTGTACTGGGATTCCATTGGTCAATGAATTTAATGTTCTGTTGTGTATTGTGAATCCAAAAATTGAGGAAAGTCTTGATTTTGTTACCAACAAAGTATTTCAGGCTAGTACTTCATGGAAAATAGCATGGGAAAACTTTGCTGTAATTAATATTGTGGTCATTAGGTGTTTGTTATTAATGAAGGTTAATGTCTCCTCTTATCACAGAAATCAACTTTTAATTGTACAAACTTATGCCATTTATATAGATATTCATATTTTATATTTGAAGAACAGAAATAAGTGAAAACCTTGGAATAATAATTGACTAATGTTTCCTGAGTAGTTATCAGTGCAAAGTCATATCCTTTATTATTCTGGTATATCTTTTGTACAATAGTGCTTTGATGTAGGTATTTTGTTAACTCTTATTTATATGCTAGGAAACTGAGTCTGGAGACCTCTTCCCTATGTCACACACTCAGTGAATGTGGGAATTTATATTGTAACTCTGATCTTCATTGGAAATGAGCACTAGCTGTGGAGTGATAATTGAGGAGGAAAAGAACAGGTACAATACAAATTAGTCTTTTAGAAACTGGGATCTAATTGAGCTTTTAATACCAGCAGTGAATGTAACATTCAGCAAATATCCAGGAAAGGTTTTATTCCCATTGTTAGTTTTACTTTATAGATTATTGCTCTAGAATTAAAGAGTTAATGCAAAATTTAGGAACACCTTTAAGAAACTGTGAAGATTAAGCTACACATTTGCCAATAGTAAAATTATCATTGATAGAAATAGAGGATTTATTCTAACCACAAGGCTTTTTTCATTACATTCATTTTACATATTTGGTCATTGTATCCACAACAGAATGTAAATTGCTTAACAGCAGGGCACAGAATTTCATCTTAGCCATATTTTTCTGTAGCGTAAGTGAATGGAAGCTATCTTCATAACATTTTAAACCACCCCATACATACTTGTCTGATAACTTACAAATTTAATTCCTAGCAACCATCAGTAAGATAACTTGTATGCACATATTTTAATGATATATAAAGTTTTATAATTCCTTTGCATCATATGCCTCCAGATTATATACTGGATGATCCAATGTCACACTAACTTTGGTCTCCCTGTTGAAAATAGTAATAATAAATGTTAGATATTGTAGTCATCATTATTATTAATGAGTTCTTACAAAGTCCTTGCAACTGCCACAATGTTTTTAAAATTATTTTCTCAAGTTTTTCCACAATCCAGCGCTATGCAAGAGATGATGTTATTCTGCCATTTTATAGATGAGGAAATGAATGCTTAGAAAAATTATATAACTTACCCATGCAAGTGAGTTGCAGGATTGAAATATTTAATACTCCTTCTCCCTGTATTATTCTTCTTTCTTTATCTTGGTCTCTTGATTATTTACTTAATAGCATCTGTCACAATGTACAATTATCTACTTTTTCTTTCCTTTCTCCTCCACCAAAATGTGAGCTTTCATAATGATGCTATCTATTTCTGTGTTTTCTGTTGCATCCCCAGCATGCAGCATACTGCATGCCACTGAAATGGCACTATTTGTGTCAACAGTATTTTCAGAGAGAATGAACGAAAATTTGTTTCCAAAGTCACATCTGGGGCCACTATACATGGGAGAGAAAATTTCTGCTAAACAGACATTCCATTATGGGAGGAGGAATCCAGGATTTAATATAGCTAATGATTTAGTTTGCTAAAATTAGAAATGAGGTAATTTCATAAGAATTTTATGTAACAATTTAGTATTCTGAATTATTGAGTCTGGAGAACACAGTTGAAATGTAACTTAATTACTACTGCCATCATATATTTGAGGGAAATTGTAACGAGGGGTGACCAGCTGTTCCCCATCTGTACTATAGTATAGTATGAAAAGGGCTTATACCAAGAACAAAAAAATTAGGTCAGTCTTAGTCTTCCAGCCATTGGGATAAGTTATTGAGATGTTATAAAGAATTCGTTTTTACACCTGTTCTTGCTTCTTTATTTTCTTCATGCTGTCAGGGGATATACCTAACAGTCTCACTATGCACTTTCTGATTTGAAATAGCTCCAGTTCTACCAAAATGTCAGTGGCCAAAATACCATAAGCATGATTCTCAAGCCTATGGCTGTCATTGTGAATGGCACCATTTATGGAATTAATGCCATATGCTCTTGCACCGGTCAATCAGAGAGAGAGATAATTGGCTTTACAAGCAAGGCAATTTCCAGTTTGTGACTTGCTTGAATATCACTTAAACTGTAGAGCTATGTAGCAAGTAATTTTCTTAATGCCTTTGTACTTTTCATGTTTGATAATATCACTAAGAAACAGATGTAATCCTCCAAAATGATTATCAACTCTGAAATGGCCAATTAGTTAAATCAAACATCCAAATCCATAATTGATTGCATAAGGATGATGTTTTATCTTCTCTGGCATTCCCATAGATACTAAAATGTAAGGATATTTGGTAGGTTTGTTTTTCATTCTTACATAACTACTTTGTTTTATTTGATTTTCACTAAAGCTGATCAACTAAGGCATAACATAAAGTTCTTGTTGAGTCTAATCCTACCCAACATAGTTTCTCGTGCATTGAAGATTTTGGTTCAGTAAATATTTTGGGGTGCTTGTTATACTTCAGGTGGTAGTGGAGTTGACTGGTAATAATGGAAAAGTACAGGTAAGGTTTAAAAGGGGAGGTTACATCTTAACTCTAGTTATTGACAGATGATGAGTACCAGGAAACATGTGCATCTAGAATGTTCTGAATGTGTTTCACAGATGAAAGAAACACAGTAAAAGGAGGTCCTATGGTCAAAGAGGAGGAGTGTTAAAGGATGTAACCTCCAGGCCAGTTCTCATACTCTTGTTTCATTTATTTACTGTATGGACAAGTTGCTTAAACTCTTTATATGCAGTTTTTTACATCTTCTTGATAGAGCTAATGTACCTAATTTACAGGATTGTTGTAAGAATTAAATGGTGTATGTGTGTGTGTGTGTGTGTACAGTTACAAAGGTGATTATCAAACTAATATGTGAGCCAGTTTCTGTCCACCACCTATTTTTGTATGGTTCAGGAACTAATAATGGTTTACATATTTTTAAAGATTAAAAAATTTAAAACAAATGTGATATTTTATGATTCATAAAAATTGTATGAAATTCAGGGTTCACTTATTCAATGTCCATGAATGACACAATTATGCTTCTTTGCTTATGCACTGTCTATAGCAGCTTTCACTACACAAAGGCAGAGTTGAGTATTTGTGATGGAGAGTAGCCTGCAAAGACTAAAATATTTGTTATATGGCTCTTTATTTATGAAATGGAAATTATTGGCTAAAATATGGTAAACAATACAAATTATTGGTTATTATGGCTGCTATGTAATTTTCTAAGAATAGTAATTTGGTAGGGATTTTTGCATAAAGACCACCTTATTTCAGAAGCTTAATATTCTGAATTAAAGCATGTTGGTGTATTGTAAAGTACAGGCATTTACTTGATTCAGATACATGTCTCCTTGTTGGAGAATTTCATTAAGAATGGATCTTAAACCTCTTGTCTAGACAGGTGGACCTTTAAAGATTTATGGACCAAAAGAAGTTTGATGAATGATCTAAATGGTTTGACTGTCATATCGTACAGCAGATTTGCAAAATGCTAACTACAGATTCTGGATTTTATTTGCTATCCTTTTCCCCTACCCTATCCCACCAGGGGAATGATTTATCTTTGAGAATACCTAAGTACAGTGAGCAAGGAGGAATTAGAATTATGTCCTGAGGCAAACCCAATTATCACCTCTGCAGGCACCTAACTGGAGATACTGATGGATGCTGGTTAGCAGCTCCCTTATCTCTGGTGCAAAAACTTCTAATGCCTTTCTAATTGGAGCCTTCTTTTGGTTCTATGATTGCTCAATATATTTGAGGAAATATTCGATATACCATTTTTTTTTCAATCCCTGCTATACTGTGTTTCTTCAGCGAGGTGACTCATTCATTCTACTATTACTTATTCATGTCTAGACTTTTTATATAAATTGCTTCACTTACTGCTTTTGGGCTCTCAATTCCAAAGCTCTCTTTTGAAAATCAATAACACCTATCTTCTGAGGGAAACTCTCAGTAAAGCAAGCTGTGATGGCTTTTGTTGTACTCCTTGGCATTAATTATTCATGGTTATTTATTGAATAATTCAACATGTTATACGATAATTTTTAAATTCTCTGCCTTGTTACTGAAAAGTGAGGGCTTTTTGGGCCATCATTTGATTCATGCCAAAGGAAGCCATTATCAGTGGGTGCATACAATATGTAGGAAGGTGACATTCAGTTTTCAGGTCTTCATTAAATAAAATAAAGATGACGTGAGTCTATTCCACGGCCCTCAAGGAGAATGGGAAACTTATTCCTACTTGAGTGGTAATCTAGATAAAGGGGAATTTCCAGTATCATGTTCAAGCAAGACTTGGAGAAAAAAGGAACACTGTGTGAAAAAGTGCCAATGAAGTAATGATTTAAAACATCTCCTTCTCTAGTCAATGGAATGGTATAACATTCCCCATAAAATGCTCTCTTCTTTCTCTCCTTTTATTTTTTTCTATATTTTCCTGGATTTTAATTGGCAAAAAAAGAAGTGTCATAAGTATTTCTGTGATTCAATCTTTCAGTTTCATGCCATTCCTTTGCTCTTACGCTTGATTCTATGTTAACTGTCCTTCTGAACACTATGAATCTTTCATAAACAATAACTCTACCATTTAGACAATGAATAAGCCAACAATACTCCACAATGTCACTTAAACTGTGTGATGTGAAAAATCACTGACATTTCTGACCTTCCATCAAATCCTTCTCCCAGGATTTCCAACACTAAATAACTCTCCTTCTAGCTAGACTTCTGAATAATTTTCACCTGTTCTAAAATACCTATAAATATTATATAATTTCAAAATCCTGTACTTGCATTTGAACTAACAGCCTATTTCAATATTCTTTTATTAGGTTGCACATTGATTCTGACTGAGATAGGGCTGGACCAAAATAACTGAGTATGAATTAAATTATTTTAAAAGCACGGTGGTATGTGAATAAAAGATTCTGAATAGGTAACTAAAATGTCCCTATCTGTAAAAAATTTTCATTCAAACAAGGTTTAAAATTCTGTGTAATGCATTGACACACTGTTTATAAGAGTCAATTTTCTACTTTCTGTGGTATATATTAATGGCAGAGCAAAAAATTACATCTGATTTGACTTATTTTTCCATGAAATTAGACAAAGGAGGTTTTATCTGGTTGTGTTCTTTGGCCCAGAAATTCTGCTAATAAGAAAGAATTAAGTGATCAAATGTCCACTGTGGTAGTAACAATAAAGGATAAACTATAACATATAAATAAGAAGGAATTAAGTAAATGATAATTCACCCCAAATATAGTAGAAATATTACTTACTGTAGGTAAATAGCCAGTGATTATAAGATGTTATTAAGTTCTTAGGTTAAAAAAGCTTATATATCAGTATGGGCAATACAATTCACATGTACACAAAATTGTGTGTGTATACATACAATTATCAATACATGTATACATTTATGTATGTGTATATCCTAAGGATATTCATATGTATACATAGTATATATTTTGTATGTGTTGGAACCGTATTTTTTCTAATTTTATTCTCTTAAAAAATTCTTCAAGTCCATTTTGTCTTCATTGAAGAAAACACTTTTACTTAGTGGTTTCCAACTGTGTATCAGAAATTTTATATTATCAGAATTATAAATATGAAAACTTTATTTCTAATTCAAAAATAATAATATTTAAAATCATCCCCCTTTCTCCTTCCTGCCCTCAGCAGCTCAGACATCCTAGGAAGTCAGGACTGCTTCAGTGAGCTACCACTTGGGAAATGTAGTTAATCACACGTCACAGGACATAGTGAGCTGAAACTTAAACTGTTCACAGGAGAACACACCTCCCCAGATGATGGAATTCTAAAATAGTTCTATCCCTCTCTAGATATATCTTTTAAGTGCCTATGAGGAAAATCTAGAAATAAGGCTTCCTTGTGATTATGCAATCAGATAAAAACCAGGAGCAATAAGCGAAGTCTCTATTTGTTAATTGATTTATGCGCCATTGTCTTCCAAGGCCTTGAAGTGTTTAAAAAGTATGGAGGGATGGGGCTGGAGTGGTGGTTCAGTGGTTACAGTGCTTGTCCAGCATGTGCAAGGACCTGGATTTGAACCTCAGCATCACATATAGAATGACGTGCTAGAGCAATGAAATCCACATGAAAAACTAAATAAAATTTATTCTCTCTCTCTCTCACTGTCCCTCTCCACTGTAAAATAAGCACCTCAGAGCTCTGAGGAGGATGCAGGTCTACACTGGCCTGTGTTGGGGGTGAACTGGCACACTAGAAGCAAATTTTGGGGTTTTTTTTTTGTACCAGGGATCGAACCCAGGGGCACTTAACTACTGAGTCACATCCCTTCCACTTTTTTATTTTTTATTTCGAGACGGTTTCACTAAATAACTTAGGGCTTTGGTAAGTTGCTGAGGTTGGCTTTGAACTTGTGATCCTCCTACCTCAACCTTCTGAGTCACTGGAACTGCAAGTGATTGCCACCACGCCTGGTCATATTATTTCCCCTTAATATTGAAGATAAATCAGCACATTTTATACCATGTTAATGTTCCCATAATTCCCATAATTAATGTGAATATTACTATAAATGTGCATTTAAACTTCAATTTATTATTTTTATAAAAAGATTCTTTGAATAAATTTGATGATCCAGAAATAAATAGAATGTACTTATTCTTGGAGCTTTCATATGGTCACATTCCCAGATATTGCCAGGGACATGTGAAACCCAGCCAAGAATCATCGGCATTGATTTTTTTTTATCATGTCCATTGTATAAAAACAACTAGATTATTAGAAAAACTACCATAATTCTTGGTTATTGAGTCCTAAAACTGTCTCCTTCTGTAAAGTATTCTCCATTTCAATGAAAACAATTTTCCAAAATTTCAATATCCTTCCTTTGTTACCTGGAATGTCTCAAATTCAAGTTTATAAATGTGTTTAAAGAGGTCAATAAAACATACTTCAGTTATTCTGCTTCTTGGAGATTTGGCTTAACTCCTGAAAGGTATCACTTTATTCTGATAGATTAAGAAAATAATGATATAAGCCTTGCTATTCTACTATTGCAGATTTTAATGTGAAATTCATGAGAAAAATCCATCATTTAAAAATATTCCCTAGTGATTTCATTCATAGTTTGATATAGCAGAACACTTGAAAAATATATGTGCATTTGTTTTTTTCCAAATACAATTGTCATATAATGTCTGATTGGTATCTTTTATGAAAGTTACAGTAGCCCCCAAAATGCAAATATCCTCACAGCTTTATGATATATTAAAATAATTTCTCTCCCTGTCTGAGTCCAGTGCAGACTTGGGAGGCACGGTGCTCCACACTGTCAATCAAAGACCTAATCACCATATTTCTACATATCTAATGATTGTCATATTCTAGGGACTCTTGTGCCCCACTAAATCTTCTGCTTCTGGCTGGCAGATATGGGAGAGAAGGAATATGAGTGACATGAAGCCCAGCATCCAAGGGGCAGTTATAGAAGTGGTAGATACCATTGTGCTGTCTAGAGTACAAACCTGGCACCACTTAGGCAAAGAAACTGAGGCAATGTAGACTTCCATGTGCTAGAAGAAAAACAAGTGAAGTTTAAGGATCAGTATCTGTTGTAGTCAGTTTTCTTTTCTGTGATCAGAAGACCTGGCAAGAACAATTAGAAGATGAAAAGTTTAATTTGGGCTCACAATTTCAGAGGTGTCAGTTCATAGAAGGCTGGCTCCATTCCTTGTGACTCAAGGAGAGGCAGAACATCATGGCAGAAGAGTTGGTGGAGGAAAGCAGTTCAAGACATGGCACCAGGAAGCAGAGATAGACAACACTTTTCAGATAAAAAATATATACCCCAAAGTCATGTCCTCTAAGACCCACCTCCTCTAGCCACACCCTACCTGCCTTCACGTTACCACTCACTGGATCCATATCAGAGGATTAATGCACCAATTAGGTTAAAAATCTCAATTAGGTTAAAACTCTCTTTTCACCACCAAGCTTTCTCGCACTGTCTCACAGCATGAGCTTTTGGGGTACACCTAACATCTAAACCATAACACCACCTTAAGAGAAAGAGAAGTAATAATTTAATAGCAATTCTTAGGAGGGAAGGTCCTGCCCAGTTGTTTAGAGAGAATGTGTGATGGGCATGAGGATTAGTATATGAGTGTGGAAAAATCAGTCTCCAACTTTCTGAGTGACAAGAATTAAGTTTGTCCATACAGAGACCCTCAAATCTGTGGCCCTTGAGGAAGGCACAAATCAAACTCATCAAGAGCAGGAAAAGGCAGTATCCATAGTTTTCCCTCAACTGCAGCTTCTGATGTATAGTGCAGGACAAATAATTTAGCAAGAGAGGAACAATGGAGAGACCACGGCAAAGGACTTTGAATTCCATCCACATGGGTGTGGGTGATAGCCTATCCTGTTTTGCCACCAGTGAGGCTAGTCCATCACATCCAAGAATATGTTCAGAAGGACCTGTTTCTGGCAGAAGTAATGAGAAACAGATTTACACCATTTGTTTGAAGAACAGTATATAGATGTATTAACAAAAGCTTGGTTTTTGTCCCCAAAGACCATCCAATAAAAGGACATAGTTTTGAGAGAAAAGGAAAAAAGTTTTATTGCTTTACTAGCAAAGGAGAAACATGGGGAACTCCTGTCCCAGAGGATGTGATTCTGATTATCAGAGGGATTAAGAGGTGATTCAAAGGCTACATTCCATGTGTCCTCTGTGGGAGTTATGATTCACTTGTTAATTTGGGAGACCATAATTTCTGACATCTTCTGGTGCCATACCCAAAGTCTGAATTACTTCTTTCCTGTGGTGGGCATGAGCTCAAGGACAGATAACTCTTCCTAGGGTGGGAAGAAAGGTAATCCTCTTCCTCCCCATCCCCAGATTGGGGAGGGGAAGAGATTAACATGGGGAGGGAAAGAAAGAGAAACATGTTCCTTTTAAAAATAAGTCACAATGGGGTTGGAGATTTAGCTCAATGGCAGAGCACTTGCCTAGCACGCACAAGGCCCTGAGTTGGGTCCTCAGCCCTGGAAAAAAAAAAGTCACATTGGCAAAGCAGCAAAGGCTGTATTCAAAGCATAATTTAGACCACTATTACGTATATACACAAGCACATTGCATGTTCTAATAATACTACGCAATCATTTAATTCTGGAAAATGCACAATCATACACACACACACACACACACACACACATACACAATTATATAGGGGGAAATATAGGAGAGTCAAGAGTCTGAGCTGTGGATGAAGTTGGGGAGATTCTGGATTAGGATGGGACATATCATATTGTTACTGCACGTGCATCTATAATTATACAACTCCTCATTAAAATAAAAAAAATAAACTGCTAATTAGCAGAAAGCTTAATGTTGACACAAGAGCATGCCTTCAATAATTCAATAATTTTCAATAATACTAATTTGAATATAAGTGTAAATATGGCTTTTTTTTCCCTAATCAAGTTTTGGTTAGGTTTCTAGGCTTGTGTTTTTGTTGTTGCTTTTAAAGTAACATTTAGAAACTGCCCAGTTTTAATATAGAATACTAAGTTTATGTAAATATAATGTAAGTGGCTGATCAATGTCTAAGTCTTTTGGATAAATTCAAGAATCAGGTATCCTCAGTTCTTCACAGTTGATCATAACAAATGTCATTTGAAAATATTTTCCTAGAAAATACTCATAGCATTTATTCTTAGAAATGTGCCATTTCAAGAATGGAAAATATTCCTGTGTTAAATTCTATATTTCACACAACACAATATAACATTCATTTCTAATTTAAAGGCATATGCCAAGATAATAAATTAGTACTCTACTAAAAATTACTATTCACACAGAAAATAATTTCACAAAAATGATGAATTAATTCTTGTTTAAAAGCCAAGACAAAATTTTGTAATCTTGGAGAAAAGTGAAACTGTACAATTGTTAATTAATTTCTCTATCAGTTATTAAAAACTAGAAAAATTGTAGATGTCATTGTACCCCAAATTAACAAATAATTCCCACCTTTTAAAGATAGGAGACATTTTACTGTTGCCAAAGTGTGGCAAATATTTTGTGTTCATCTCACTGCTTTTAATTTTGTAATTTTAGGTACGTTTTATGCTTTAGGCAGATAATAATTTTGATAGTAATAGGCACATAAAAGAAGAACCAAAATTTTATGGAAAAAAAGATTTTATTGTGTTTAAATTTGTAAAGCTCATCCAGGGCAATGACTTCCTTAAGGTCTTTAGTGATAGTGTGAAGAATGTTTTCTTTTAACATATAGTTTTTATTCTCCCTTCATTTATGCATTCTTTTACTCAATAACATTTATTGATTAATATTACAAACAATATTTGACATTCTTTCTGACTTTGATTCAATATAGCATAAAGAGTGATTGAAATGTGGGTAACATGATTAATATAAAATTTAATAGTAAAGTACATACCATGTATTGAGAAAAATGTTTTCTTATTCCCTTTTGGAGATAGGAGACCTGCAAGATGACCTTAAAGTATTGATGTTTGCAGATTCTGCAGAGAAACAGTGTCAAACATATAACTATCAGAAAAGTCACAGCCATTTTCTATGCATGTATTTTTAGATAAGCACAAAGCCTAGTGTTTCTCTCAGGCTTTTATTACTCCTACATTTCTCCTCCCTTAAGATCATATCTAACAAAACTAAATAATAAACAAAATCTCAAATAGTCTATTTGACTATCTGAAAAGCCATTAAACTATTTCTTTTAAGTTAGTGTTTTGATAAGTCTTTAATTCCACATGTTGACCCAGTCAACTTTTTGATAAGGGAAACAGGATCCATATTTTATGGTCGTAGTCGCATACTAGAGACTTATATTTAGCCAAAGAAAATACACTCAATAAAGGTAGAAGTATGACAAATATAATAACGATGTATTTAAGTAAGAATTCAGTCGCTGGCAGAGTTCCTCTGCTGGGGAGAATTTTGCCTTTCCAGTGGATGTTTGACAGTACCTGGAGACTTTTTTGCTTCTCATGATTAGGGAAGAGAGCACTGGAATTAACTGATACAGGTCGGGGATGTTGCTATACATTCCACAATGCACAGGACAGCCCTTGCAACAATAAGTCACCTTACCTGAAAAGGCAGTTGTGCCACTGGTGAGAAACCCTGCTATTGAGTGATGGGATGGAAGGGGCAAAAGATGGAAGTTTGATGATTACCAGGGTATCCATTCAATGGAGCTACTGCCTATGGGTGTTGGTACTTTTAAATATTCTACCCACCCTTGGATGAATAATTCAATAATCCCACAGAAATTTACATCTAAATAAAGCTTTATAAAAGTTGGTTGAATATACAAATCATAAAATAGCAAATGCTAACATGAGATAGATGGGACCTAATCTATCAGCTTTCTTACCCCTTTATCTACTGACAGAACAATCCAAGCCCCTAGGTTTAAACCTGGCCCCATGATCTACAATTGTTACTGCAACCCAGTGGAGATAATGATAGTTTCCCTTACAATTGTTGTGAGAATTAAATGAGAATGTTCAATAAATATAAAGTGTCTTGCACAGTCTCTGAATAAATGGCAGCTATTAATCAGAGAAGATCACATTATGCTCCAAATGATATAAGTCATAGAGCTTCTGTGGCCCCATAAATTACAGAATTATTATATCTTACATGAAGACAGAAATGGAAATGATTACCTCTTTTGATGGAGAGCTATGTTGTGAATTACTTTTTTAAACCTTCAGATAGATGAGTTATATGTGAAAAGCCCTGGAACGCTAAGTGTTTTTACAAGATTTGTTACTGGCAAGAAATGGGCAAGCATAAATGAGATCCGTCCAAAAAAATTACCCTGCAAACTTGCTGATGTGCTGTCTGCTAAAGTAGTGACAGATCATAAAACTACTGAGAGAGAAAGGCAGAGGTATAGGGCACTGGAAATATATAAAGCACGGTTCCTGGATCTTTACAAATGAAACTTTTGGGGGATTTATATTGCTACATTGCTACGTTTAGCATCATGGCCCTTTTTATATGTAGTGCAGGAAGTTGACCTGACTTTGGATGAAGGTAAGAATTATTGGGAGTGACTCTGACACCATTACCAGGCTAGGATCATGTAGTTTTTATGACTCAGGGGTTTGAAGTGAGCTGTAATGTCCCACTTATGTTGTGTTATGGCAGTGTGACCTTGAGCAGGTCCAGTCGCTCAGATAAATATTCTCTTCTATATAATGGGGATGTTTATACCATTTGCTTTCTCGGTTATGTTGATTAAATTGAATAATTCATAAGAAGCCGTTTGGTGCTTGGGACTCTAATAATCAATATCATTTTTACTATCATCTCTTAAAAGCTTCCTATTACAATAATTTGTACCGCTTGACTTTACAGGTTCGTTTAAAGGAATAACTTTTAAAGTACTGTCTTTGTTTTTAACTTCAAGTGTGATTAAGCCTACAGATTAACATAGAACACTTTTACGTGAATTTTCTGATTATATAAATTTTCTCATTGTATAGAAAGAACAAAGGATATGTCTGTGCATTTGTGGGTTTTTTCATTTGATTTCTCCTGAATATGATAATATCTATAAAATCATTTACAATAAATAATCCATTTTAACTTTACTATATAATGTAATCCACTCCTTTTCTTTCCTTAATTCATGATTGGTCAATCAAATAATATTCATGATTATATTTGGCTTTGGAAGGACCTCTGTAAAAGTTCAGACTTGGGTATGTGTAAAGGGAGATGCTTCCTGGTTGCTCCTGACTTTTCAAAAGGTAGGAAATGGAATGGATAATAGCAGAAAGCAACCAACAAAAGGGATAAGCAGACCACGTACAGGTGGCATCCAGAAAAATTTATGCATTGTGTATTTGATACCTCAGATTTGTAGGTAAAAATGCCCTATAGCCAGCTCTTTCCCACACATAGCAGGCGTCTCTAGTTGATGGGGACACTTGTTTTCACTGGCCTCAGAATGATTTTCAATTCACACTCCAAAGAGCTATTATCCATTGTTTAATGTCAGCAAGCTTAATGAAATCTCCTCTTCATTTCTACTTGTATTGGGAATAGAAGAGGGATTGGTATGTTAAATGGGGAAGCCAAGAGCCGAAAATGCCAATATGAACTCAATTTTTAAGGAGCAGGAGTAATGTAAAATATTTAGTTTATATGCAAAGATTACCTGCAAAAATGTGACGAAGGCAATCACACAGCATGGACATCTGCAAGTAAGGCTTGAGTGTGTGGTGAGCTTGGTGCAAATGAACCAGCACGAAAACTCAAGCAATGCTAGAGGAGATACCACTGGGTGGCAACTAGGTGAAGGATCTGAGGACACGTGGTTTGGAAGATCATAATGCAGATACAGAAACCTCACTTATATAACATCTGACTTTCATAGATTTGATAGTTAATGTTAATAATCAGGGAATTCTAATGACCACTAATAGAAACATGCCATCCATTCAGTCCTTCCTGTGTACCCGTTAACTAAACAGAGAGCTGAGCTATAGAAACCAAACCAAAGTTGTTTTTATTTGTATGAAAATGGAAATAAATTCACAGTTTGCAAAACTGTCTAAAGTGAAGAAAGAAGATGGTAGAAGGACTGAGTGATGTCTGAGGCTTTTGTTGTTACTATTTTTATTTCTGTTATTTTGTTTCATTGGTTTGGTTATTGGCTTCTTATTTTCCAGTGATAAAAAAAAAAATAAGTAAAACCAGTGGATTTAGTTTCCAATGGTTAGTCCAGAGAAGCGCAGTAACCTAAACTGACTCTTCTCCTTTGATCAGGAATGTATAGGAAACTCATCAAGACCTGAGACCCTGTGTGTAACTCTTCCACCTGAGTCTATAATCCCACAGCTCATTAAGTTCTCCTTGTTGAATAGTCATAAAAATAAGCAAGTATCAATTATCTGTAGATGTCAAGAAATTCTATTTTTTTCGTCTGTCCTTTCTCATTGAATTCTCAAAATAATCTTGTGGGAATTGAATACTCTTGAGCTCCAGGTTCCTCATTTATAAAATAAAGATTGAAATGAATGAACTTCTTAAGGACTCTCTGCTAAACATTTGGGACAAGATTTGATGCTCTGCTACTCCTATATAGCCATATTTCTAGTATATGACAAATACTTTTTATAGTATTACTATCAATTATCTTTATGACCAAGAACACATTAGAATCTCTCTGTTCATTTTCCTCAACCTTAAAGTAAAAAGTATATATCAAAGCACTATTTTAGATGAAACTAAAGGATACCTTAGAATTCAGGCAACTTCTGTAGCCTCAGGTTTATTCTAAATTAGAAGATTAAAGACATATAAAAACTCCTTATTAAAAATAAGGGGAAAGTGATGTTAAAGTGCTTAAATGTGGATGAATCCTCAAAGATACACTGATAGAAATTTACCTTTAAAACCAAATTTGAGAGATTTTATATTCTATCAAGATAATTCTGTAAACTGTCTATTAATAAATATATATAATGTGCATACATATACATACACAAGTATGACTATCAGATATTATCATCTATATCAATGTTCAATTAACCCTTGGGGCTCATCAGTGAGAGGGTAATTGTCCCCATTTGATGGATGAGAAAATGAGTTTAGAGAAATTATGTAAATTTGTGCAAGCCCCTCAGTCATTCATCTTTTTTCTTCATTTGTGCATTTTTTCTCAATAATATTTATTGCCTAATACGATAATGAAGAAGAGGAGGATAAAGAATAAGAGAAAATGATCTTAATTCACACAGAACAATATCTCTTTAAATGGTTATGTCAGTCATAAAACTAACATGTAATCTTGGCCGGCTGCTTGCTAACTATATGACTTTGTGCAGCTAATTAATCTAAAACCCTAGTTTATCTTTAGATTGGAATTGGCAACGAGTCCTCAGTCATTCCTAGATGCTTGCTCTCTGTGCCCTGTGTCTTCAAGAGTCATGTTTACATTCTTCAGGTCTAGCACAAAGGCACCATACTGGGCTTGAGAGCTTCGCATGATGACAAGTAAATAAAACACAATGAATATGAATAATTGTAGCACAGCATTATGAGCTCCATGAGAGGTTAAGCCCAGCCAGGAGACAGCAGAGGCAATTCAGTTTGCCTGAGAGTTCAGAAACCCAAATCACAGGAGGAAGGATATTAAAGCTAGGTCCAAATGGGGAAAGAAGAGCTTTCTAGGAGTGCAAAGGTAGGAGCAGGGAGTTTCACGCAGTAAAAGCATTCCTTCAACAGACACGGGGGTCAGCAGGGTTGAATGAAAGGTAATCAAGCTCATGTACTAGACCCACCAAAGTTGAAGCAGCACACATTGTAGGGGAACCACAGATATGTAGTCGGGGAGAGGGGAAGGAGAGGCCGAGAGGGGTGGGAAGAGGGAGGAAGGGTGGGGAGTTGAATAGTTGAATAGGAAAAAAATTTTCAGATCATCCTCTTTGTATAACACACACACATACATACATGCGCAATCAAATCCATGTACATGCACTCTATTAGATACTTCTGATTACTGGCTATAACATACTTTAATAAATAAATCTTTATTCCTGATATGAATTGATCTCTTAAAGCATAAAAGAGAGAGACTAGAGCAGCGGCTCAGTGGTTCCAGTGCTTGCCTGGCACGTGCAAGGCTGCGGGTTTGAACCCTAGCACCACATACACAACAAAGTGTCAGAGCAACGAAAGCCACGTGAAAAGCTAAATAAAATCTGATTCTGTCTTTCTCCCTTTCACTATCCTCTCTCTCTTAAAAAAAAAAGGATAATTTGAAAGAAAATGATAATAATGAAAATTTAATAAATAATTATGACCAATGAAAAAAAAAAGACAGGGGGTTCAAAAAGTGGACGCTATTTAGTTTATGCATGGAACATAGTATAACAGATGGGAAATAATCAAAAAGAAGGCTGCGGTTAACACAGCAAATGCCTTGTTTTGTTAAGTATTTGGACTTTAGTATGAGTTTGGGACCCCTTAAATTTTCAAAGAACTATTAGGGGAAAGCTAGTTTATTTTCTATTGCAATTGATATGTATCTATGTATACTATATATAAATGTGAACATTTATGTATTGTCCATTATATTACTTATCTAGCTCCTTATTACAACACTGTCACATCACTGAAGACATTGTGGAAAACTGAAATACAAAATTGGGAAAAATAGATGAGAGGTGGAGCCGTGTCACCTGAGGTTTGCCCACACATCTCTGCTTTCTAGAGATACTCTGTACTAGTGATATGCCAAAATATATGAATTTTTAAAATGTTCTTTAGTTTTAGTGTTTGTTTTTTTAAAAGTCTTCAAGTCTTCATTTTATATTTAAATAAATAATCAGATTGTAGATAAGATAAAAGTGTTTATGAGCATTTGGATATATAGTGCTCTGGCAGTATCCTTTTTTTAAAGAGAGAGAGAGAGAGAGAGAGAAATAATCAATTTTATTTAGTTTTCCATGAGGCTTTTGTTGCTCTGACACTCCGTTTTTTAACGTAGTGTAGTGTTGGGATTTGAACTCGCATCCTCGCACATACCAGGCAAGCGCTGTAACTGCTGAGCCACTGTTCAAGCCCCTGGCAGTACCCTTTTGTTTTATTTTATTTATTTGTCATTATTATTAATTATTATTATTGACCAAATCTTGTTTGTGAAGGGAAAGAAGAAACACTTAAAAGTGAGAAAGTGAGATTGCAGAATCAAAGACATATGACCAGTGTCAACAGAGGGCCCTCATTTTTTCTGTACCTGAAAATGCGTAAAAATGAACAAAAACAAAACTCACTCTTAATGCCTGAGATAGAGAGGGCACACAGCCAATCCAGGTTCCCTGTGGCCTGCGGATGGGTATATTTTATTTTCATTAATGTCTCGTGAACAGACATGCAAAATGTATACACAGAAAGGAAATAACAAATGGCACTAAACGCTAACGCGTCATTAAGGACTAACACAGAATTTCATGGGAAACCATCCAGCTGAAAGATGGATGTCATGAATACACCTCAGGGGACTGGTGACTGACCCCCAATTGCTCTCAGCCATTTAAACCTGAACCTGCAAAACCCCAGCAGGATAATTACATGATGGAAAGCAATCCTTATTAAGAAGTGGCCTTCTTAGTTTACAAGTGACTTTCCTCTCCCTCATTTCTAACGTTTCATTGTGCTTTTCAGGTGAAGAAACTTTTAAACACTGTTGACAAATTGATGGAGGAACTTTATGCAAAGGCCGAGTCCCCTTTCAGCAAGCATTTGCAATATTGATTAAAAGTAAATGCTATTTCCATATGTGTCTCTCAGAAATAGGAAATGGTGATTTTAAGTCCTTTTTTCAGTTCTGTTGCATTCAAATAAAAATACAAATATGAAAAAGGCCAAACCAGTTCTCTATAGAAAAAACAGATGCTTGTAATTTGCTCTATGCAATTGTTGCTGTTAGTCTAATAAAGCATGTATGTTTATTTGCATATAGTGTTATTTTAATATTAGATTTATGATATTGCTTGTATATGTTTGAGAATTATAGGAAGGATAAATGTTCCTCAGTCTTTTTAGATATTTGATTATTTGAAATATATAGAAAGAAACAATTTTTACTGTTTAATACCAACAAATTTTTTCCCAGTTGGTTCAGGGATTTTAAGGAAATTAAGAATGAGAAGGGATTCCAGACACTAGTAACTTCAGGAATTGCAAACGGATGGAAGAGATGGGAATGAATAATGATGGCACCGGAGTCCAGTGGAAGCTGGGTCTGTGGTGACCACAGGACTGCTCAGGAGACAGAAGTGGTGACATGTCTAAGCTACAGTCAGAGAAGCAATTCTGATTTATGAGGGCACAAGAATAAATGCATTAAACTCTCTCAGATAAGGAGTTAATATCCAGAACATTTAAATAACTCAAAAAACAGCACCAGAAAAAATAATTAACAAAGGGGCAGAAGAATTAAGATACTTTTCAAAAGAAGAAATATAGATGGTCAATATGAAAAGATATTCATCTAGCAATTAGGGGAATTCAGATCAAAACTACATTGAGATTTCATCTCACTCCAGGCAGAATGACAATTATCAAGAATACAAAAGGTAATAAATGTTGGTAAGGATGTGGGGAACAAAGTGCATGCACAAATTGTTGGTGGGACTGCAAATTAGGACAACCACTCTGAAAAGTAGTATGGAGATTTTGCAAGAAAACTAGGAATGGAACCATCATATGACCCAACTGTCCCACTCCTTGGTGTATGTGCAAAATATCTAAAATCAGCCTACTACAGGGATAGAACCACATCAATGTTTATTGCAGTAGAATTCAAAACAGCCAAACTATGGAACCAGCCCAGGTGCCCATAAACACACAAATGGATAAAGGAAATAAGGGATATATACAGAATAGAATTTTACTTAGCCATAAAGAAGAATGAAATTATGGCATTTGCTGATTAACAGGTGGAACTAGAGAATATCATGCTAAGTGAAATAAGCCACATCCAAAAATTCAAGGGTCCAATGTTTTCTATCATATGCAGAAGCTAGAACAAAATAAGGGGGAAGAAAAGCCAAGGGGTAGGGAAATCCCATGAAAATAGAAAAGAGAAAAGGGGGTAGAGGAAGAGGATTGAGAGGGAGGAAAGGAGGGTAGAAACAGTGGAATGAAATCTGATCAAACTTTCCTATATATGTATATGGATATACAACAATGAATTTCACTTCTATGTATATCCATAATTAGCTAATTATAAAAAAAATTCTAAATAGAAGCAGTAGAGTAGAGAAAAGGGAATGGGCAAAGGGGGAGGGAAGAGAAAAGGGAAGTACTGGGGACTGTATTGGAGCAAAGTTTAGTTCATGCTTATATAATTATGTCAAAATGAAACTCAATAATATAACTAAAATGAACTAATAAAAATTTATTAAAAAAGCATCAAATGATACTTATACCGGTGTTGCAGCAGCCTACACCAATGGCAATGTAAACTCCAATCCACTGAAGGATTTTCAGTATGTTAAGAGGGAAATCTAGACCTAGCACCCTTATGATCGGTGATTATTAAGATTGGTTGAATCAAAAAGACTCAAATGTATTTGTTAAGGTACTTAACTATGTAAATATTTCCATGCTTAAAAAATTAAATCTATCATATGATTACAATCCAAAAAGCTTCCTCTCTATCTAGCCATTCAGTTACTTCTCTTCCAACCAATGGGATATCCCTATTTTTAGTTTTCTTTAAATTCTTAGGAAACAGAGCTGGAGCAGTAGCTCAGTGATTAAGGTGCTTGTCTGGCATGTGCAAGTACACGGGTTCAAACCCCAGCACCACATACACAACTCATTGTCAGAGCAGCGAAAGTCATGTGAAAAAGTCAATAAAAATTAATTCTCATTCTCTCTCTCTCTCTCTCCCTCTCTCACTTTGTCTCTTTAAAAAAAATAAATTAGGAAACAATTGCTACAAGTATATGCTAACAGTACATATTAACTCTTCCCTATCCTTTATTTGAAAATAACACTGTTTTATACACTGATTCTGTACTTTGGCTTTTTCATTTCATAAAATATATATATTACATGTCATTTTAATTCAATGCATAGAGCATTCTCAAGTTTTAAAAATATCTATCTAGTATCCATTAGATCAGGGGATCCCTATTTGGAGGAACAGTTTTGCCTTACATGACACATTTGGCAAAATCTGGAAAGAGTTTTTGTGGACAGAACCAGGAAAACAATACTGCTGCTTTGTCTAGAGGTGTGAAGCCGGAGATGCTGCTAAACATCTTGTGACACCTCAGATAATCTATCCCCATTCAGAGAATTATCTAATGGAAAATATCAATCCTACTTAGGTTGAAAAACCCTGCATTATACATGTGCCCCAGTTTATCCCCTTTTGACACAAATTTGAATTATTTCTACAATTTCGTTATTACAATGCCATGATGAATAACTACATGTTTTATTTCATGTGGCAGAGAATATTTTTAAGAAGCTAAAGGTTAAGGAGATTTGCTATTATGATACTGTCAAATTTCAGTCATCAAGGGTTTTGTCAAGTTAAAATTCTGTTAGTAATTTGTGAAGGTTTATTTCCAATAACGTTGCCAATATTGTAGGTTATCAAGCATAAAAGATGTACCAATATGAAAATGTGATATCCAAGTCTGTTTTTTTATTTTGTTTTGTTTTGTTTTTCGGTAGCAGGGATTGAACCCAGAGGCACTTAACCACTAAACTGCATCCCCAGAAATTTTTATATTTTCTTTTGAGACAAGGTCTCAGTAAGTTGCTTAGGCCCTCACTAAGTTGCTGAGTCTGCCTTTGAACTTGCAATCCTCCTACTTCAGCCTCCCAAGCTACTGGGATTACAGGTATGCACCATACTGCACTGGGCCCCAAATCTCTATTAAATTTCTGTTTCTCTTATTATGAGGTAGGGTGAAAATACTTTCAAAATTAAAAACCTATTAAATACTCATTTTCTGTGCTTCTCCATAATTTTTTTCTCAATTTTTAAAGTCAGTTTGTTTTTGTTTGTAAAAGCTCTTTATATGCTAGGAGAATTAGATTTTTTTCTGTTTAATGATTTGCAATGATACACCTGTGTTCTGGTATGTCACTTGCATTTTGACACTCTGTTTTTACATTTTTATTATATATATATATATATATATATATATATATACATATATGTGTATATATGTAGATGTACATGTATATAGATGTACATATATGTATATGTGTGTGTGAGTGATATATTTATTTATTTTAACCATGGATGGTTTTCCTTTTAATTGATTCATTTTTCATTACTTCTGTTATGAACTAGCATTAGAAAAAGGCTTTCTTCTCTGATATTAAAATAATTTGAATCCAAAGTTTTCTTTCATTACTTCTATTTTTACAAAGAAAATTTTTGATATTTAAGACTTTGCATTAGAGATAGTTTTGAATCCAGTTTTACTTTTTTTCCCTCAGCTAGCTGAATAGCTCATGCCAACATATTTTTTTCTTTTTTTTATTAGATGAATATGGAGTTACAATTGAGGGGGAAACATTGTCAAACAATCAAGAATACATGTATATATACTTAGTTATCCAAGGCTAATGCCATGTCATGTATGCCCCTCTTGGGTTCCCCATGTTTCTGTTTCCCCCAGAAGACCCCCTGAGTTAAATGGATATCTCGTGGAGGTCAGAGATCTCCTTTTGAGATGATTCCCCCATATTCCCCCCTCAAGTTTCCTAGATATCATTCCTAAGCCCCCCCCATCCCATCTCCCACCATATGCCTCCAGGTATCCTAGGCAATCATCATCCTGTTTGTGTAGACTCATACAATTTGAGATTATTATTAGCTTAGCCCTCTAACATACTGCTTCCTGATGTATTCCAGCTTCCACAGATGAGAGAAACCATTCGTCCCTTGAGACTCTGAGATTGGGATACTTC
Source organism: Aplodontia rufa (assembly GCA_004027875.1). Classification (NCBI taxonomy): domain Eukaryota; kingdom Metazoa; phylum Chordata; class Mammalia; order Rodentia; family Aplodontiidae; genus Aplodontia; species Aplodontia rufa. The sequence goes on along the minus strand of PVKS010001407.1, from coordinate 1,030 downwards.
ACTTAGAATAATTCTCTCCATCTCCATCCATTTGATTTCAAAAGCCATAATATCGTCTTCTCTAATGGCCTAGTAGTATTCCATTGTATATATGTACCAAAGTTTTTTTTATCTGTTTGTCAAAGGAGGGGCATCTGGGTTGGTTCCATAGTATAGCAATAGTAAATTGAGCTGCTATAAACATTGAGGAAGCCTCATCACTATAATATGCTGATTCTAACTCCTTTGGGAAAATACCCAGGAGTGGGATAGCTGGATCATAAGGTGGTTCCAAACCTAATTTTTTGAGGAGTCTCTGCACTGCTTTCCAGAGTGGCTGAACCAGTTTGCAGTCCCACCAGCAGTGTGACAGTGTTCCTCTATTTCCACAGTTCCTCTAGCATCTGTTGTTGTTCGTATTCTTCATTTTTGCCCCTTTAACAAGAGTGAGATGGTATTTCATTGAAGTTTTGATTTGCATTTCCTTCATAGCTAATGATATAGAACATTTTCTCATATATTTATGGGCTTTCTGGACTTTCTCTGTTGAGAAATTTCTTTCTAGATCCATATCCCATCTATTGATTGGATTATTTGTGATTTTGGTGTTTAGCTTTTTTAGTTCTTTGCATATTCTGGATATTAGCCCTCTGTCCGAGGTGTAGCAAGCAAAGGTTTTCTCCCATTCTGTAGGTTCTCTCTTGATGCTGTTGATTAAATCTTTAGCTGTGCAAAAACTTTTTAGTTTAATTGCATCCCATTCATTTATTCTTGACTTTACTGCATAAGCCATGGGAGTTTTGCTAAGGAAGGCGCCACGGACTCCTATGTCCTGAAATGTTGACCCTACTTCTTTTCTAGTAAATTTAAAGTTGTTGGCTTAATATCCAGATCTTTGACCCATTTTAATTTTTGTGCAGGGAGAAAGGTAAGGATCCAGCTTCAGTTGTCTACACATGTCTGTCCAAATTGTCCAATGCCATTTGTTGAACAGGCTATCTTTCTTCCACACTATACTTTTGCCCCCTTTATCACATATCAAATAGTTTAA